>BDMB01000009.1:5500068-5683614 GCA_016859785.1 Macrotyloma uniflorum | reverse complement strand
TAGGAAGAGGAGGTAAAACACATAAAGTAAACCATCTGCATAAGAAAACTTAATATTATTAAAGTTTTAGATTGTGTTATTTATCATGATCGATGTTTAACATACTACTCATATCTATCCTTTGTGAGATTTTCTTGCTTATATTTTACACCAACAATCTTTACCTAGAGTGTCATTAGAACTTAGTCACTGTTACTGATACATTTTCCATAACTTTATAATATTTAAAGCACAACAGTGAGACATGCATGTCATCTTACTTTCACATGACTTGAAAAACACTGATGTAGGAGATAGATTCACATACATGTCTAGTTTCACTATGGCGGGTAGCCAATTTATTCTAGAAAATTGATTTTTAAGATAAGGTTTAGCTCTAATTATATATTATAATTTGAATAGATATAGGAATTTAACAAGAATGATTATGTGAATGTTATGTAAAGAAAGTTGGTAAGAGTTAAAAGAGTTTGTGCCTTGTTTAAGGAGTTTGAGCTTTCTGCAAAGGATTTGTTTGCATCTGCTATGAAAGATTTGGAATGGTGGGGATGATGAAGTTAAAGAACTGTAGATGTGGAATATTCCCTTTTTCATTGAAGTTAAGAAAGTGCATTAAAGAGTTCATTTTAAAAAGTTAGGAAAAGAAATAATTGATTGTTGTCCTTGCATGGGGCAAAATCCCTTCCCCAAAACATCTCATTGCGTAAAGGAATGAATATTCAACTTAGAAGATTTCCAGAGGACAAGGGGTTGCCAAGATCAACTTCACTGGGCCCTCTACAATGAAAAAAGCTTCACTTTCCCAGAAATCACTATTCAAAACAATCTTACAACTAACAACAAATCTTATTTAATTGTTTTTAGATACATTGTAAAATACTTTTATTATGTAAAAGCTTCTAAAAAAATCTTCTTATTTTTAACTTTTTAAGTAAATCCTATCCATTGATAGTGATTAACCTTCTGCATAATCACGTAAATAATTTTGAAATTTTAATTGAAAGTGTAAAGATATATATTTAGTTGTGTTACATAAAAAAATATATAATGTAAAAGTAATTATAGATCTAATTTATTCTTGAAGTTTAGATTTTATTATATATCATAATCGGATGTCATAAGATTTTCATTATTTTAAAATGTATAGAAAAAGTACATTAATAAATTATATTTTGAATATTATCCCAAGTATTTTTAAAATATCTTTGCATTGTAATATACTACTTTCAATATTAAAAGATTTGCATTGTAATATACTCTTTTTGAATTATTTTAAAATTTAAAAAGTATCTCTATAAAATGTTAACCAAACATATTTTAAAACATGTTTAAAAATTAAAAACCTTCCAATTAGCAAATGTCATTTGATTGTGATTTGATTTTGGATATTTGATGTTGAATTTATTTTAATGTTTATTCTTTGTATAAATTATTCTATTTCCTTTTTATTATGATAAGATTATATACTGGAAACAATTTTCATATTTTTTATAAAGGTTCGGTAGGAAAGAAAGTTTTCAATAGATTAAAAAAATAATTTTAATAGATTAAAATGTTGTTCAATTTGATGAAAAATTAAAAAAAAAAATTAATCATTAAATAAATTATTTTTCTTTAATAATACTACTTAAAATTTTATAAGTATTTACATTTAATCAATTGAAATGAGTTTTAATTTATTAAAATCATTTAAAAACACTTTTTTCACTAGTTCTAATCTAATGAATTAAAAAGTCGTATTAATTTATTAAAATGTTTTTCTCTCGTGTAAGTGTAAATATTTTAATTGATTAAATTATATTTTAATGAACTAATTCTATTAGCTATATATGATATTTCAAGCCATTTTCATTAAATCAAATTGAAAAGGTTTCATAATATATCAAACATTTAAGGATAGTTCTATAACTTAAAAAGAAAAACATTTTTTTAGTTCCCTTACAAAATCAAAATCTTAAAGATAATTATGGTTAAAAAATAATTTGAAAATCATCTTTAAGTCTTTATTTATTATATTTCTTGCAAGAATTTTGTCCAAATGATTTTTTTCTTTTTATTACATTCTTGTGAGTATAACTTCTTAATTAATCAAGGTGATTCTTATTACACGATTTCACAATATACTTGTAATAATTTTGTAAAATTCAAAATCTTAGTATGGGATAGTTTTTAATTCTAATTTTTTTGTGAATTTTTTTGTAGAATGTTAGAAAATCTCACATTGACTAAAAATGAGGCCGAACTATAATGTATAAGTGAGATGTAAACCTCACATTCTGAACCGGTTTTGAGAGTGAATTAAGTACTGATAATCACTTTTTACATAGAATTTTAAATATTAGTGAATATATCTATTTAGAATGATTATATAGAGAATTAAATGTTTTTATGAAAATAAACCAATATAAATTTACTTAATATTTGGATTGAGGTGTATGAATTTGGAAAAATGTGAAGATTATTTTGGGTTGATCGTTTGATATACGTTTGTAGGAAAAGATTAATTTTTTCCCCTTTTCTTTTGATAAAAAAAATTATAATTTTATCCCTAAATTCACTCACACTGTAATAATTATGCATATAATTTTTTTCGTTTTTTTTTTCTATATCTTCAAATCCGAAAAAAAAATCGCTGCAAATATCGTTCTTCTTCTTCCTCGCTAATAGATCATAAATATGAAAAAAAAAAAAAATAGTTATACCAAAAACAAGAAATGCAATATATAAATATAGATAGAGAAGAGATCTATTTACTAAAAGAAAATTATAAAAAATCTATTTTTTATCTTTAATATATTTTTTTATTCTAATAATTAAAATAATTTTTATTTTTTCATAATTAAGTTAAAAAATAAATGATGAAGATAAAATAGAATAACTAGATATACCTTTTTTGATTATATAAAACGTGTATTTTAGATTTAATTCTCTAGTGGTTAAAATTAAGTAATGTTAATTAATATTAATATATTAACTAACAGAGAAAATGCTATATATTTATAATACAATAATATCAATTACTTATTTACACAAATATTAATGATAAATTTTAATATATTTTATTCTGATGGATATGTTAATATTTTTTATCAACAATTAACTAATATACTAATGTCATACCAAAATTGTTTAATTTTAAAAACTAAAAGATAAAAATCTGCAATTTAAAGTTCTATAAAAACTAATTACAAACTTTAAAAATCAAAAACAAATTTTAATGGAATAAATATAGAGGAATAGAGTTTTAAAACAACTAAGAATAGAGTGTTGATAAAATAAACTAATAATCTGAGTGATAACTATTATGTGATACCATGATAACAGTACATAAATTACTGTCATAAGTTTTTCTCAGTCTATTGGGTGAAACTAATGAGGTTCATGGTTATATAAATACGATAATGTTTGACAGAAACTTGTTTTTTTTGTTATCATTGTTCTTGTAAATATAAGTATAATCAAATTCAACTATTGTGATTTATAAAGTAGTAAAAACCTTATTTTATTAAGCTGGTGTTATAAGATAAGTTAAATTTAAATCTACTACTAATATGATATCATAATTTATCTTAATAAGATTTTCATATTATTATTGAATCATTAAAAAAAATTTTAAACCGATATTGAACTATTACTATTAGATTACTCATAAATTTTTAGTATTACTACGAATTTTGGAACTTTTTTTGGAACTTTTGACGTGAAAAGAGTGTATTGGAGATCCATTTATAAAATGATACAAATTTTACTTCATTCAACCACTTTTATGAATACAAATATAAGTTAAACTCAGTAGTATACATGATATATAAATTATGAGAGTGTAAATTTAAGTTGAAGTACTTAGATTAAGAATGTGAAGAATTTTGATAACATGCAGATAGATTGAAGAAGTGAAAAAAGGAAAGAAAAAGTGGCGTGGGTGGGTGAGGTGACGTTGACCCAGCAAGAGCAGAAGTGAAAGATCATGACTCACCCCTGAGCAGGAAGGTACACAAGGTGAAGGAGGAATTGAAAGAGAGAAGAAAAAAGAAAAAGAAAAAGGTTGCATTTATGTGGCAATGAGGCAGTCATAATTGAAGAGGGAAACGAAAGAAGGGTTTGTCTACGATTATGCAAAACTAGAAGTTGCAGGATTGTCATCACTGCTCCATGTCTCTCTGCAATCTGTGTGTGAGAGACTGGGAGGAAAAGGACACAAACAACACTGTACAAAGAGAGAGAGGTAACATATTAACCAAAGCTTGTCTTATTAAACTTTTTCATATATTATCTGTGAATTCTCTTAAATATTTTACAAAAAAACTCGTATATAATGATTGTCTGCATAATTTTCTGCAAATTTTGTGAAAAAATTCATTGAAAAACTTCATGAAATATGAAAAAAAGTAGGAGAAAACCCTGATAAGAAAATGAATAAATTGAAGTGGAATGCTATGTTATGTTACTATTCTGGTGGCAGAGTCCTTAGACTCTCTTGTCTGCTGTCTGTCTCTTCTCACACCGAACAACACAACAATATAAGAACAACAACACCACCATATCACATCATTCACTAACATCCATTGCCCAAATCACATTTGTTTTATTTCACATTTGTGTTCCATCATCTGTCTTTTAACATTCAATAATTATTATGATGCTGAAACTTCATCATTCAACAAACCTGTTCTGTGTTCCCCTCTCATCAGTACCACACTTCTTTTTGTAACAAAAACAATAATACTATACCTCTCTCTAATTGCAACTGTAAAAAGATACAGTAAATAGTACACTACTATCTCTTAACTATTATATACTTTCTTCCACGTAATCTTCATATCTTCAACATTTTATCTTAAATATTCATGCAGAGGCTTTTACAGTTCATCACAGTAATCTTATCTGGTTTATATAAAAGAAGAGTAATCAGTAATGACTAAATTGTAATGATTAAAAAATTTTATATTAATTAAAAATAAGATCGAATTATAATATATATATATATGAAAAGTAAATTTTATCAGATTTAAAAATGAGTTAGACCTATAATTATAAGAGTGAGTTACACCCATAATTATAAGAGTAAGTTAATTCATAATCCCCATACTCATAATCATATAAAAGAGCGTATGAAAAGAATGTGAGATGTAGACTTGGCAGAATTATTTAAGAAATTAGAGTGAAAGGGGTTTGTGAATTTGTGGTCACATGTCGCTGTTTGGAAACGACAAAGTGTAGTTTAGATTTGAAAAGTGTGGATGTTTTATTTATTATTTTGGAGTAATGATTGGAAAATTTAACTAACAAAGTTGAAAAAAAGACAAAATGAGAAGCAGAGTTGGGCCATTGTCCAGTTGGTATACACTTATTTGCACATTTATTTAATGTGTACTGTGTAACAGTTTAAGCCGTGAAAATTAACTGGGAATTGCAACTTGCGAATCCGTGTGCAAAATAGGAAAAAGCACAATTATCATTCCATTCAATTTTAACCATATTTGCTCCACAACACTTCACACATTTCTTCCTCACAATTTTCTAACAGAAGGTGGAGTGAGTTTCAAGCCAATTTCTAATATCTTGTTTTTCAAGAATGCAAAAGGTGATTCGGTGAGATGATTCTTATATATGGGTTCAAAAATAAGATAATAATGGTAAGAAAATATGTTAAAGTATATAAATGAAGTATAAATCTTATATTTTTTAATCGATTTTAAGAGTTAGATACCGATAATAATTTTTTATATGATATTAGAGTTATATTAATAAGATTAAGAAAAGATTGAGTCACTTGTTAATCTATTGAATTTTGATTGATAGATTATTAAATGTAGATTGAATCACTATTAATAAATTATAATATCTTCTACATGATTCGAGGAATTCTTGTGGTTAATAAGATTGTTAACAGATTATTATATAAAATCCTAATTGTTAATAAGGTTGTTGAACTTAAATTAAATTACTTATTAACGAGTATGTTTAAATTAAAAAAGTCTTCTCGAGACACAAAAAAGACTATTGAAAAAAATTTATTATTAACTAATGAAGGTCATTTTTAATAATGATAAATTTTTTATTGTATCAATTATGTCTAATTTTTAGTCATGAGATATACTGTTCACATTGATAGAATAATGTATTTTTTTATTTTTATGTGAAAATGTCTTTCTCATGTGACAGTAGATATTTTTCCTTTTCTAATATAGCAGTATTTAATTATGAACAAAATAAAACCCTTTTTAGTCTATGAACAATAAAATTATTTTATTTTATTTTTTAATTAATATCCTTTCTTTTATTTTGAATATACTTAATAGTATTATTTCAATGCAATTACTATAGAAAATAATAAAATCATTAATTTCTAAGTTTTAATATATAAAAAATTGAAGGACAATCCATAAATTAAATCAGATATATTCGAGCATCACATAAAATAGTAATTATAAGCTTTTAAAGGATAAAAATAAAAATAAAAATGTTTTATAGATTCAAACTAAAATTTACTTATTTTGTAAAATTAAAATTAATATTTTAAATTTTAGAAAGATAAAAAGATATTCACAACTAAATTAAAACTCACATTTTTTATAAAAATTTTAAGCGTACTAAAAATTATAAAATATAATAAAGTGTTATTCACGTTTTATTTATTTATATTAAGAAATGTTATGCAAGTATGCATAAGGCTGAAAAGTCCAATACCCGAGCCCAAACACTTCGGGAATATATAATTGAATATACACCAAATATAGGAAGTAATCGATCAAATTTTGTGGCATAAAATTATCTAAAATTTTCTCTTGTTTAGCACATTGTTCTTTCTCTCAGGGTTTAATGTTATTATCTCTATTAATTTAATAGTGGGTTGCTAATTCTATACATCACACTGATTCTTTATTCTACAATTTTTTAGGGTTTTTGAAACATGTGTATTCTTTATGAAATTGGGCTTATGAAAATTAGGGTTTTACAAAGTAACCCTTTACACATTTTTACAGTACACCCTTTATTAATTCACCCTCTCTCTCAACACGCACATTCAACCACAAACACTTACAGAATCCTCACAAACAAACAAATGAAAATGGGATCACCAACGTGGGGTTTGAAAAAATCATGACACTTCAAAACCAAGAAAGTAACTATATAGTTTCGAAGGTGAAATAGAACTTACAATGAATATAAGAGCTAAAAAAAATAAGCAATATCAAACATCCAATTAGATTTTTCTAATTTTTTTTTTACATGTTTCATTTTAGATATCATCAACTCTAATGACCTAGATGCCATAAATTTTTATTCATAGACCTACATGTCACCGAGTGTGTATTCATATATAATTAATGGTCTTGATTATTATTATATCAATACAATTGTTTACTTTGCACTAAATAAATCTATTAAATTATATTTTTATTTTCACATATATAATTTTTTTAGGAATTAATGTCATTTATCAAATTAACAACATTATTAGATTTAATCTTTAAATTTAATATTAATTATTTAATCACTATACTATAAAAATAAAATTTATTATAACCTTTATATATAAATTTTTAATTTCAATTTTTTAACAAGACATTATTTTGCTTCAATTATTATTACGTAAAAGAATATTATAATGATATTATAACTTTAATAAACACTAAGATTAATTTATAATCCTTTTTTAACAAACTTGATAGTATCAAACCCAATTTAAGTCAAAAAAATACACTGGAACTTTATATTCAAAGTTTCATCTTATGTTTCGAGTTCTATTTTACAAGATTGATCTCTACTATTGCTTATTGAATCACTTGACCCATGGTATGGTTAATTGGTGATGATTGAAATATGAGAGGTTGGCATTCGGAGGATTATTTTGTGGATTGAGTAAATTTGGAGGTATTTAAAATTTCAAATTATCGAAAATTTAATAATTCTATACCAAATTGAACCAAGAATTTATAGTTGAATTATGAGCAAGGTTGGAACAGGAAACTTGTTTATTAGAGCTATTCAGCGAGCTGATTTAATTTTTCTTGGCCCAAAAAATGAAGAAACTTGTCTGATCAAACAATAAACTTGACATTTCAGCAACATTCTTGAATTCTCATGAATGGTCGGGGCATCCTGAGTTGATTAATTGTGCATTACATGTATTTTCCCCACACTGGTGCAGTGCATGTATATATTATTAACAAATAAAAGAGTGAATGAGTTTAAGTGTCAAAATCCAATTGAAAACAGTTTGAACAATTAACCAGATCAGCCTGACAACCATGGTCATTTTGTTCTGTAGGTTTGAGTCCCAACACTATGAAACTGTTGTCTAAATTCCCAAATTAGAAAAACAAAGCCTAATCTGCTTCAAGAAATGGAATAATTGACTATCAAAATCCACATTCTGTCCACAACTAAATCCACATTCAACATTCTACTTAACAGTCACATTGCTTCAAGGCTTTATGTACTCAAAAGCGTAAAGCCTTAGCGGTGTTATTCTATTTCTGATCGTAGCATTGCCTCTGGATGAGGTCTGACAGTAATGCCTACTCGGTTTCCTCTAAAAAGTTTGCAAGTACGTTCGCGAAGGGACAGGACACCATGTTTGTGAAGAAATAATTGCATTCTAATGGTAACCCCCATAGACAAGATTTTTAAAATTCTATAGCTAATTCAATCAATTATACATTTTCATTTACTTGGATATTTTCTTTATAAAACTAATTTAGTTCGGGACGTGTTACGCAAAGCTTTGTCTTTGACATCTCAAATTCGATAATCTACAGAGAACCAAGCACCACAAGACCAAATCTAATCATTTTAAAGTTATTTTGCTATTTCAAGTACGGGAATAGAGGTAGTTGTTGTTGGGCTTGCTTTAGTAAAATACAAAACAGTGATGACCAGATTGGAGCTACCTAAGACAAAACCCAGGTAGGATTCTTCTACCTGTCTCTACCTCTCGTTCCTATCAAACAATGCTATTGAATATGGAGCAAACCCCCACCAAACTGAACGAGAATAAATGAACACAGATAGTTGCTAGACCCAGGATTTGGTCAGTTCTTGCAAATTCTAAACATTGATTCCAGATTGGCCAATGATGCATATAAACAATTTGAACAACATTGAGGGAATGATAAACGCTTATATGAGGACATCAAAACCCTTTTATTTAAAATATTAAATTAGAATCAATATCCTAATTTTAGTAAAAATTAGAACGTAACCGGCACAAAAGTATAATAGAAACCAATTAGGGTTTATGATTTCCCCCAAATTGCAGAACACACATTTTATGATTTTTCACGATAATCACTATCACACCGCAGCTTCCATTAACAACAAAACCCGGAAAGAAAAACTAACAACGCCAAGACCAGAATATGAAAGACTCCGAAGGTATATAATTTCATATAATCCAAAAACCTAGTTCTCGGTCTGATTTAAAGCAGCGGCAGCAAAAACATAAACTAAAAAGACGAAATTTGAAAACAACATAGGAAAAACATGAATAAAAAGCGAAAATAGAGGGGAAGGGAAGGTCTGATAGATGGATCAGTACCTCCTGGTGAAGGGGAAGTTTTGTTGGACAGGGACAGGGTCGACCTGGGTGACGCCGGGGAAGTCGTTCATTCCGAGGGAGTGGAGCATTTCTAGGGTTTCCTTGTCGACCTCAATGTGTTCGGTGTTGATGGCGGAGACATCGGGGACGAAGTCCATGCGGCGCTCGCGCTCCTCCTCCTGCAGCTTGAGAGAGATGCCGCGAACAGGGCCCTTCTGGATGCGCTTCATGAGATGGGTGGAGAAGCCAGCGATCTTGTTGCGGAGCCTCTTGGAGGGGATGATGGCCACTTCTTCTAGAAGCTTCTTGTTGGTGTGGAAATCCAGCGTCATCCTGGAGTAGTAACGCTCTATCACTTGTCGTGAAGATTTCTTCACTGTCTTTGTTCTCACGCGCCCCATGTTTCTTCTCTTCTTCTTCTTCTTCTTCTGCGGCTTCTCCTCTTTTCTCTTCTCTCAGTTACCTGCAACTGCTACTTCACAACTAGGGTTTTCATGTTTTATTCCGTTCACTTTGGGCTTCCAACCCAATTGGGCCTAACCTAGTTACTACCTCTTCTCGCTTCCACTCCTATTTCCTATGTATATTTCCCTTTGAAATATAATTAAAATATTTTGAATATAAATTATTTTTAATTTAAATTGTTTTATTTTTAAACATGTATTTTTTAATTTAAATTATTTTATTTTAATAAAATATTTCAAATATCATAAAATACAAAAAATTATTTTAATATTAAAAAATATTTAATAATCAAAATATAAGGTATTCATATCTAACCAATATAAAAATAAAAAAATTAATCAAAATTTGAATATTTTAAAGATTTTCCAAACTTATTTTTTTATCGATATACTATTTTATTCAAATTTTGAATTGAAAAAGAAAAAATTAAATCAAATCATTTATTATATTTAAATATATTATTTTTATATTTATAATTGGTTAAATAAATATATATTATTATGTGTATCAAACGTTATTTATGATTTTAATTATATTTTACCTATAATATATTTATATTAATCAAAACATAATAAAAATTTATACTATAATTTTGAATTATAAAATTATATAATTTAATTATGAATATAAGATAAAATTGAAATTAAGAATATAACTATAATTATAAAAAAATCACAATATTTTTCTCTATTTGATAATTTCTTATTATAAGATGTTTAACCATTTTTCGTTATAAAAAAATATTCTCAATTAAAAAAAAATGTTTAACAAGTTTATATGATAAAACAAATTAATTAAATGGAAAATTATAACATTGAATTGGTTAAATTTTTATTTTACATTACATTTAAATTGAAACAAATTAAACAATATTTAATTTTTATTTATGGTTCGTGACTACTTAATGAAAAATTAAATTAAATCGAATGAGGAATTGTTTTTATTAATCAGTGATGTTTTTCTGTTTACGTTGGTGAAGGTTATTTTTTTATTAAAGTTCAATGACATTGTTTTAGTTTATACTAATAAGGGTTTTTCTCGATCCACATTAATTGAGGTTTTTTTTCGGGTATATAGATAATAAATTTTTTACTAACATCATATCATTAGTTAGTGATAATTTTTTATTATTTTTTTTATCGATATTGGCTAAAAAATATGGTTCAATGAGCATCGATAAATAAAAACATCTTAATCAAATTTAGTTATACAATATTAGAAAAAAAAATATAACTAGATAAAAGATAACATAAAGTTTGTTGAAAAAATTTCTTGCATACATAAAAAAAAAAAAACATCAATATACATCACAAAAAAAAAAATCATTTAACATAAATTAAAATATAGCACATGATATTAAAAGAGGAAATTCTTATTAATATAACTCTAAATAGAAATAATAATTTTAAAAGATATCAACAAAAAGTAATTCCTATTTTGTTGACTAAATAATTCAGGCTTATAGTCTTTTTTAAATCAAAACTATTTTCTATACTAATTTCATTTTTTAAGTTTTTATTTATTTATTTTTAACAGAAAAAAATTTTCGAATAAAAAAATAATATTTTTAGAATATTTTTTATATATATGATTTTAAATTATTTTTCTTAACTTATATAGAAATTAATTTTAATTTTTTTTTTAATTTTGAATTTTTTTGTCTAAATATATTTGGTGTCTAAAACAGTTGAATCTTAAAGCCTTTACATGAACTTCTTAAGCCCAACAAATGAGCCCGAAACAGCTTCAGATATAAAAGTGATCTGCATCACTCAACAGAGTTTGACCCAAAATTGATTTCAAGTTATATTTTAAATTATCTTAATCTGATTTAGTGTTTAATATAATTTTTAAAACTGATAATTTTTTTTGAAAAATTTGTAGATATTGTGTCTTTGTTCTAAATTATAGTTAATAATTTCTCACAAGAATTTCTAGATTGCAATTTTTTTAGAACAATGAATAAAATATATTATCATGTAGTAATAAAAATGTAAATGAAAGTATGAAAATTTTAGACTAATGAAATATTTTATTTGAAGATAATTTAAAAAATAATTTGATTAATATAAGACTAAATATTTTTTATTTAAATATCTCTAATGCCTGAATGTATTAAAATTTATTGTACACGTAAACTCTTTTTATTTTTTTTTTAATTAGGATATTTTTTCGTTATGCTACTAAATCAAACATCTATCAACAATTTTTTTTTTATCGAATGCATGTGGGCTGAAGGTTTGGGCTGTGAACTGGCTGGATCATGTGTCTGGTAAGCTATTCACAGCTGGTTTTTTTTTTTTTTTTTTTTTTTTTCTTTGATATCTATATAATATGTTTAGGAAGTGTTGTTTGTGATAATTATATATTTTTTATTCTCTTTATATTCTTAAATATATATTTCTATATAAAATTTTATCTAAGTTGTTGTCAGTTTTATTTATGGGAAAAGTTAGGAATCTCATATTAATAGAGATATAAAATGTGAAATAATAAAAAGTGGATTAGAAAGAAATGATAACTTAAAATGTCTTTTCAATTGAATGCATAATAAATAATAAAAAGTGAAAGATTAAATGCTGGATAAATAAATATCATGCTATTTTTCACAAAACTGAAAAATATTAATTAATATTATATAATTAAAATACATTTAAGTAATTTTATATAATTTAAAATTTGGAATAGACTTAGACAGTTATGAATATTATGAAGCATTATTTTGAGCAATTTAAGAAGATGGAGTTTTTATAAAAATAATTATGAAGTGATAGTTAAGAAAATAGTAGGATGGGTGATTTTGTTTTCCGATGCCTTCATATATTTGAAAATATTCCGGAGACAACGGTTATTAATACGCCAGTCCCACACTTTTCACAAACCTTTATAGAAGAAATTTTATAGTAAAATATGTTATTTGAATAATTTTTTAAAAAAATTATAAGACTAATTTAATTATTTTAAATTATAAAATTTAAAATTTTATTTAAAAAATAAGAATTTAAAAATTTTCACATTATCTCCCCTTTTCACATCTATATGTTTTTTTTTTTTTTATATTTTCTTATTAATTAGATTTTAGTTGGGTTATTGTGGATTTAATCTTATGTTATCAACATAATTTAAATTCAAATATTGTTCACTCGATTAATTTTAAAATATTTAAAATTCGAATTTCGTTATTAGTAATTTATATATATATATATATATATATATATATATATATATGTATATTGTATGAGTATTTATTTTTAAATGTATATATGTGGATGAGTATTACATTATCATATAAAAACCTACTTATTATAATTATTCGATATTAAGATTTTTTTTACTAATATTAATGGAAGAAATATTTCAATCAACATTAATTAAAAAGTCAGAAAAAAAAATTAAACAACCAAAAAATAAACTTAATCATTCTCAATCAAAAGAATTATAGGTATCAAAATAAATTTAATCAATATCATTGATTTTAAAATTTTTGTTAATATTAACTAGAATAATCTTAATAAATTTTGACCGAAAATAATTTCCACCAATATCAATAAATTATATTTTTTAAATTATTTAATATTAAAATAAACATTTATATTTAATAATAATTTATTTAAATAAAAAAATTAAAATTTAATAAATCTAAATATTCTTATCTAAATAAAATATTTAAAATATCAGTCAATTGAATTAAAACCTATTTAAATTTAATATATCTTAAGTTTCTTTAAATTGTGATATTTCCGTGAGATTAAATTTCAAAATTGTACAAGTTATATATTTATTTCTTGAATTTTTTATTAAAATATGATTTTTGTAAAAAAAAGAAATTATTTTATTTTTACTCTATTTTTTACTATTATTTTACATTAAAAAGTAAAATGAATTTCATTTTATAAGTTAACATAGAATTTTCAAAATTCTAAGCACTAAATGTCTTATCAATGCAATCTTGAAAACTTGTTTTTTTGAATATTTATTCTCTATGTGATGCCCCTGAAGAGGGTGGAAGAAGAACAAACATTTTCAATACTACTCAGTAGATCATCAATCACATATGACTTGGTAGTAGAGATCCAGTTACAGTATTTTTACATATATATATATATATATATATATATATATATATATATATAACTCAGTTTGCAAATAGATTTTCTTGAAGAAGGTTCTTCATCAAAAGAGATTTTTCTCTAAATCGTAAACCAGTAAATACAGACTTAAATATTTTAGATAATTTAAATAAGATGAATTTAGAATATATACAATAAATATAACTTTCTCCTAATAAATCAATTTTATAAAAATAAATTAAATTTAAAATATATTTTTTTATAAAATCTATGTTAAATTTATTAAGTTAATCTTTATCGAACTCTTATCATACTAAATATAATAATTTAGTCTTATATTGAATTAAAGGTTATACCAGATTTGAATTCTGAGTATAAATCTATTTCTGAGTATAAATATATTACACTCAACGATATGAACAACAACTTGAAAATTAATTAGATTTCAATAGATATTTTCTTCTAGTCTTGGCACTCTCATACTCTAAGCATAAATATATTATATTAAATAATTTATGAATATCAAACAAATCTCCTAAAAATTAGGATAGAAATGTATATCAGCACTCATATAAAAAAAACATGTAAAAAAAAAAATGATGCCAAAGTACAAAAAGCCGAACCAGCCGGCCATAAAAATGGGATATGAATAGAGTAAAAGTGATAAACAGGTGAATAAATAGGGAAGTGACTCAAACCTACACTGACCCACGTTAAATTTAGTCTATCTACTAATCTATTCAGGTTAAGAATTTTCAAGAATCTATTCAATTTAAAAAGTTAAGTTTCATGTTGTTAAAAGGTGTTTTTAATCTTAAAAAGTTGGCCGGTTTAACTAAAAACATGTTTATTATTTTCATTCTAGTTTTTGCTTTTGTTGACTTGTTCAAACGTCTCAATCTTGTGAAAATATTGACTTATTAACCTGTATAAAAGCCGTTTAACATTTTAAAACACAAGAGTATTGTATTGACATGCAAACTTGTTCTAAAACAGGTGCTGTAACAAGTTTTTTAGGTTAAAGTAAACCTCGGAGAAAGAAATAGGATTAAGCCACGAAACATAATATATAGAGATTTTTTTTTGAAATTGAAAAGAGGCAATGAAAAATATTTGATGAAAAGTGGAACATAGTCACAGTTAAGGCTTGTATTTTAAAAAGAATCTGCAGTGGTTTAAAATAAAGTCCAACATGACATCCGTTTGTAGCGTTAGGTGCGAAGTCCAAAAAAAAAGGAGTGAGATAGTGAAATATAAGAATTATAAGAAGCTTCCAGGAATCAAGGGTCAAGATCATGTGACTAGACCCATAAGACAAGGAAATAACCCAAACTTTTATGTTTTTTGTTTGCATGTTTTTTATTTAGTGTTGTTTATTTTGTTGACTCTCTTTTTCTAGTCTCTACTACCTCTTTTCCCCTCTCTGAATCGTCCAAAAAGCCTCACTTGTGTTCTTGTGTTGCTTGCGTTTGTTTCTTCTACATACACACACTGTGCTTCGGGTCAAGGAGACATCTTTTTTTGTGCACTTTCATGGTGGCCTTGTGGGTGTTCTGAAGCTGCTACACTCTGTGTGCGAGTGACACATCTACAGCAACTGCAATGATAGGTTTCAGAGAAAGAGAAAGGACAAGAGAAAGAAGGCTTTCTTGGGCCAGACTCGCAATTTTCTTCTTGTGGGTCATCCTAGTTTTTTCTCTAATAAGCTTGTTTTTCTCCATGGACAACGAAAGCAAAACCACCAGAACCACAACAAGAACCAGCCATCTACCTAAACGACGTAGTTTCAGCCGGGCCTTGTTTCACACACCCTCAAGAAGCAGCAGCACCACTCTGCAAAAAACCAAGGTGGTTGTTGTGAGTGCAAATGGTGAGAGTGATCCACACCACACCACCCTTTATGGGGATGACAAAAGAATAATTCACACCGGTCCAAACCCTCTTCACAACTAGTAGTGCTCATCAATCCCATCATCATCATCCATGGTAGGAGGTTTAATATTGTATGCTAGTGTTTAATTAATGCATGCTAGTTAAGTTCAACTTCAAGTGAATATCAATGTAATCCCTATGTTACATTGCATCTTCTTCTCTTTTTTTAAGCCTTTATCTTACGTTTTGGATTTGGAAAGAATGAGAGCATAGCCTTAGCCTTTTCAGATGGGTGTTTAATGAGGAGTGAGTGAGTGTGGGTGAAGGGTGGAAAAAAAATGAAGAGGCTAGTGTTAATGCTCCCGTTTCTTTTGAAGTAATGATTTTCCTTCTTTTCTGTATCCATCTGTGCAAAACTGAGAAAATCACAGTGTGTGAATTAATTCGCAAGATCTACTCTTCTTCTTCTGGTATATATTTCGCTTTAGGTTATTTCATGGCCACACGATATTAACTACTATGACTCTCCTTCACTGAATCTGTAACCAATGTGATGCACATAACACAGCTACCTAGCTAATAAGTACAAAGTACGCTAATATTACAGTCACGGCTTCTGCTCCACCCTGCTACGCCATTGATTCAGTGTCTGAGACTCAATTTTGTGCGGAATTTCAAACATTCAAAGTCACCAATTAAGGTTACCCTTCTAAAATGGATTTTAATAATCATTAGTATCTCATAAAATACTATACTTGAGAAGAATTAATAACTATATATTCTTTATGATTATATACATATTTGCTGTTAAAATATGTGTTTAAGATGGTTCTAGTGCAGGGAAGATTTGAAGATCTTGTATATATCTAGGAAAGATCAATCTGTTTTTCCATCTTCGATTCAAATGTTACTATTTTTTTAATGGTAAGAGAAAGAAAGAGAAATAATGTATTTTCTGCTTGATTTATACGTGTAATACTGTGATTAGGAAATGGGTCAGATCACTGACACTGCATTTACTACGCTCATTGTCCAATTATTGTTAGGCATGGTTCGCTTTCCTTGCCTCAAAGGAAAAACAATAGGTCTAACATCATAATAATTGTCCCCTTGCACAACAATGAAGACTTTTTAATCCTCTAATTTAATTATCTTAATACCCCATTTAGTTATTAAAGAAAACAATTTTGTAGTGAATACAGAATACCCTTTTTCAATTATTTAGGCAAAAGAAACAAAATTATTAATGCTGAAACATTCAAAATTGTAGAAGAATCCTGACCATTTGATCAGAGTATAACGTGTACCATGATTTATTAATGATGCAGGGTGAGTGAAGAGTGAAGGGTGAAGGTAAAACATGTTCTACTTTGTTGTAGAGATGTGTATTGGGTAAAAGATGTGAGTCAGTGAAGGCATTAATTATTGGGTGAAACTAGGACTTCTTTGATTGATTATTCCTAGAAGTTCCCATCGGTTTTTGACTTAAATGCACCCAGTTTTCTCAAACAGGATGCCTGTCTCAATGTTCCAACACGCTTTCTCAAGGTTTAGGGGACTGCAAAACTCAATCAAATCAAATTAATCTTTAATCTTAACATGCATGGGTTAAAAAATCTTTTATAATGGGTGAAAAAATAATGAAAAAGTTCAAACTTTTAAAATATATATCAGTAATTTTGAAACATACCCTTCTATAATTTCTTTTGAGGAAACTATTTTGATCCTTGCTTGTTAGATCAAACATTGAAAATATATGAATTAATCAATCAAGTGAAAAAAGAACAGATGATTTTATAATGGGTAGTTTTAAGAATAATTCTAGAAAATTAGACAAATTGTTGACAAATGAACTATTTTTTAAACTCATACCAAGTGGTTAAATTTAAAAGAGTGTTGTACATGTAAGTGGGGTTACCTGATAAAAAAAGTATAACTAGAGTTAATATATTTCATAAATTAGGCACTCTTTCTAAAGAAAATACATTACTGGCCTTGGTTCAGTTGAGAAATGAACCTACAAACATCCTTGTATGTTGGGGAAACCGCAGGACCATTAATATTTCCGAACGCTCCACACAGGACCATGCATGCTTTCTAAACAGGTAGACTTGTCTTTTTGTTTTTTGTTTTCTTTTTTTCTGGGTCACATATATGGACAAAACATGGCTCATGGTTTCAAGGTGAGAGTGAGATATATATAAGCCACGGAAAGTTCCTTGGAATGAGTTTTTTGAACAAAGTTCCAGAAAACCCCACCGAAAGAATGGCTAGAGAGAAGAGGGTGGGAGGAGATATTTAGTAAATCCTAATATAAGTTTCTGATCATTTTGAAATACACTGTTCAGCAATGAGATTCTTACTTTATTCCCACTTCTCACTCCTCTTTACAAGGGGAATGGAGTTTCCCCATGAAATGAATGTTTGGTTGGTTGGACCTTGGAGCCATTATAGAGCACCAACATAAATGTGTGAGTTAAAGAGGTAGTGATAGCAGTGCAACTACCTTATCTCTCACTTTGTCCATCTTACAATAAACAGCAACTTAGTTTATTGCTTCCAACACCCTACTCTTTGCTTTATGAGATGATGATAATGCTACTTGCTGGACTAATTACTATATCCAACCCCCTCTCCCTGACCCCCACCCTCTCCCCAATTAGGATCGCTGGCTTCTGCATGTCCTGAGGAAGCATTTTGGTACTTGATGTGGAAGGCCATAACCCATTATAACCAAAATCAAGGTCCCACCAAAGATATAAAGTTAGCTGGGAAGATAATTCTATAAATAATATCAACTGCCCAAAATAAAGGCTCTATAAATGTGAACCAATGAGGGTCACATTCATACATCTTTGCAATCATAGCCTTTCTTCATGATTCATTTCTTGTATTCAACATGTGGTTACATTCAAAAACCAAATATGCATATGCCTAGCTAGCTAACTTCCAAGTTAATTTCAACAGATCTGAATCTCTCCTTCCACGGGAATGTTCTCATTGCAGCATATATGATGCAACTGGGGGATTTAATTAGCACCACTTCTCTCTCAACAACTACTGCAACCTACTTACCATATGGTCATTAGAAAGTACTGGTTTTTATATGAATATCAAAGTCAAGCTGCAAGATGAGGAAATGTAGGCAAAATAATGCACTGAGAATTAAATTAAACAAGTTAACCATTAAAATAATCATGATCAAAAGTGGAAAGTGTAAAGCTAGCCCGTGAAAGTTGATTTTTTAAGTCATCAGAAGGAATAGATCTGGTGTTTGACCGTGACCCTTTGGATTCATATATAACTTGTTTATTATATAAGTTTAGATGCTAATGTTGCAGTTCACTGTGTGTTTCCTCCAACTGTCTTTGTTCAATTGCAAAAACTGTATGCCCTACTGAAGCTACTCGTACGTTATGATATAAAAATTGAATTCATAGACCCCAAGTGGTGCTCCTATGGATAAAATTAAGTGCATGGGAAGGATTTGTTAATACTCTTTAGTGAGCATGACAATACCGTTATGAATTTATTACCTCAAATTGTCTTTTTGGCATATGCCAGGCAAGGGTTATTGGTGACAAATGTTTTATCTAAGGGAAATTTTTTGAGTCTCCAATTGGAAATGGCCATTGCTGGCTGCACTTGGAGAAGAATCTACAGGTCATTGAATTCAATGGAGTAGCTTCTGGCACATTGGAAATGGAGCCAAGTTTGTATAAATGGCATGCCAACTGGATCCTTAGCAAAAATGGCTTGTGCATATGGAGCCCATGCTAGGGCCCTGATCGTAATGCCTGCAGAGTTTCGATTGTTAATTGAGCAGGACGACACTCACTAACAAGGCAATGAGATATGCAGTTCATGGATGAGTTTTTGAGGGGAGCCAAATTTTGCAGACACCTCTGACACTTTTTTTCTGTGGGTCTTGTTTAATTTATTTTCGAGAATAATTACATTTTCAGAATGTTAACAAAGACTTTTAGAATGACAGCTAAGAAATGTTACTTGAATTTAATGTTATTTCTTTAATGTTATTTTTATTTCTCATGTATTTCACTTAGATAATGTAACACTTGCTCATGTGTGTGATATAAATATCAATAAAGGATGCTTAAAAAAATTAAAATAAATATTATTTATTTATCTTAAAATCAATTTTATGAATAAGGGATTTTGATTTTTGAAAAATTAGGACTAAATAAAATATTTACATTGATCAAAATTAGATCTCACTCATTTAATAACAACACAAAATAATAATTTTAAATTTAAGAGAAATGAAAATTAAAGAAAAAAAAATCTGTAAATCAAACGCAATAATATAATGAATTTTAATAACAATTCTTGTTATTTTTTAGCTAATATTTTATATCACGATTTTTTATAGAATATATGAATAAAATAATATGTAATTATATTAATTTAATATACATTTGAATGTGGCAATGTTTTAGAGATAATTCATTTTTATAAAAAATTTAAAATAAAATAGGTTGTTTGGATATAGTATGTTAAAATAAATTGAAATTATGAAATATTATTAAAATAATTTAATTTTTTAAAATTATAAAATTTCAATTTTTTTTATTCTCTTTCATCTTTAATATTTATGTCTTATATTTATATATTTTATCTTTGTATTAGGGTGTTGTTGACTCAATTTTGAATAGGGTATATTGACTTGATGGTAATTGGAACACCGTCAACTCGATAAAAGTTAGGATATTATTATTGTTTCAGACAAATTTAAAACATTTTTATTCAACATTATTTTTTTATGACCGTTAGAGTTTTTTTAAACTGAAATCAATTATGATTATTTTTCACTCAACATCGAAGTTTTTTTTTCTTTTTATCATTACGGTAGGGAAATATCATTTCTCAACCAAAGTAATAAGATTTTTCTTAATCAACATTAACATTATTGATGTTAAACATGAAATTTCTTTTATGATGTTTAAGTTGATATTAACTTAAATTTACTTACATTGATAAAAAAATTGTTTTTTCATTTAAAGTCAATCTTTTTTCATTTAAAGTCAATTGAATTATCTCTTCGTGTTTCCTTAAAAGACTTTTAAACTAGTTTTTTATTTAAATATTTTTAAAAGATATTTTTTACAACATTAAACCAATTATATTTCTCTTTCTCACTTGTGTTTCCTTTAAATTAGTTTTCTATCCAAACATTTTTAAAATAAAAAAAAAAACTTTTAAGTTTACAATTCAATTCTCTTTTGATAAATTTCTAATATATAGGTCTTTTAATTTCATAATAATCATCACTACCTTGGTTTCATATCCTATTTATACATCTCAAACTTCATTAAAATGATTTATTATAGTTACATGAAACTAATATAATCATGAATTAATTCATTTTTAAGTTAAACTTTAATATTACTTTCTTAAAAAAATATGAATAGATTTTAAACATTTTGCCATGATAGACCGCTCATAAAGAATAATAGAAATTAAATAGTGAATAATTACTGTTGTGCATAATTAATAATAAATTTGTCCATGAATCCTTATCTATAGTATCATTATAAAAATAAATTTTATTATTCATGAATTTTTTTGAAGAAATTTTTTTTATGAAAAAAAAAATTAATTATTCATTGAATATTTTTTACAAATTTATTTTTATGAAAATTTTTTGTGGAAAATTTTTTATAAATTTGTTTATGAAATTTTTTTTCATGGATTTGTTTGTGGGAAATTTTCCATGGATTTGTTTGTGGAAAATTTCCCATGAATTTTTTAAGAAAAATTTTCTTCTAATCTTTTACCTACAAATTTGTGATGATGGGAAATTATACACTTGTATGTGCATAATTTATGATATAAATTTAATATGATAATTAACAAATAAATTTATGATATATCATGTGTCCACTTGTCCTATATAACATTAATCTATGCACGTAGATGTAATTTATATCTTATTAGTTGTTTTTTTGAAAATGTTATATATAGGTGAATCTCCTACTCCTCAAATTTAATAAATGACCTAATAATCTCAACATGTAATCAAGATAAACATATATAACTTACAATTACTAATCATTTAACTATTCTATTTAGTGCACTTTTAGGTTTGGCACGCTACTATTAAACCTCCTTAGTCTAAATGGTCTTATGTCATAAAATGAATAACTACTTACCCTGATCACTTGAAATAAGAGGAACCTCCATGGCTATATAATTACTTCTCCTTGTAGCTAAGAAATGTGCATGATTCTTCTCTCTCACTCTCCAAGAACTCCCAATCAAGAGACATGTGGTGTCTTGTTCTAGGAATTGAAAGTCTTTAGACATATGCTTTCTTCGCAACATGCAGTGTCTATAGAGAAGATCTTTTCTTATAGTTTATTATAAGAAGTATAGGATGGTGATAGGTAGTTCAAAAATGTGGCTAAAAAGTTTGAAGATTTTAGGTGATGGTTGTTCAAAGAACGCTTGGGGTGAAAGTTGAAAATGGATAAAGACTAAGTCAAGACTTAGAGTTTTTATGGAGATGTTTCAGGCTAAGAGTGTGGAAAGTAAATGTGACTATTTCAAGTTGTGCCTTAGGGATGAAACTTCACAATAGAAACAATGAACTTGGATCTTATATTCTAGTGGATGTGTATGATGAAGTAGGGGAGGTAAAATTATTGTGTTTGGTGTTGTTAGGTTTTTTATCTTTCGGTTCTCTTCCACAAGTTTGAAAATAGATTGGGATAAAGATAAGGAATGGTAGATGGGAAGCTCATGTTGAACGTTGATAATGAGACGTGAGATGAAGTAGTTAAAGAGACTTTATAGGGAAAGTAACTTTATAGTTTGTAATTGATAATGTATGAGGAAGTTTGAAATTTTGTTTCTAATGGTTGGTGAGCCTAAATCGAAGTTTAAGATTTCATGGGAAAGTTGATCAATTTAAAGAGTTGAAAGGTTTAAGTATCCTTTTAAATCATGTAATAAAAAAGTGGTAATCTAATAGGACCTGCTAATAGAAAAACTATCCAACTTAAAATATTCACTCTAAAAATACTTCAAATAGAAGAAACTAAAATTTTGGAAACTGTAAAAAAAAAAACATTAAAAATAGAGAAAAGTGAAAAATGAGTGAAAAAAAAATACTATCAATATAGATTTAAATATTAAAAAAAAATAACAACTTAAATTGAATCAAATTATTTTTAATTTGACCCATTTAACTTGGGATTTAAAAAGATTTAGATGAAATTGATCAATTTTAAAAAATAATATTTATATTCTAGAAAAATAATAAAAATAAATTTATTATATAAATACATATATTATAATGTATATATAAAATAATTATATTTAAAATTAAAATTAATTTTATTAATACAATTATAATTGTAAATATATATTTTATTTACATTATTTTTTTATTAAAAAATAATTAATTATTATATTTTCTTTTTTTAAAAATAAACTAAAACTATCCTGTTAGTCCATTGTAACTCATTTATAATTTTTTTTAAGTGATTTGTCGAAATAGTTAAGACCAATAGGTATTAGGATTTAAAAATTGTTTCTTGAAGTCATGAGAAATGATTGAAAAGCCTCATGGTGAGAATCCATGGATTGCTGGAGGCATGGTGTCCACTATCATTAAGTGGGCAAGTAATTTGATGATAACTTGCAATTTTTCATCCATTTCCATTGCTTCCTTTTTTTTTCTATGTACACCAATGAAAGTACCAAAATGTTAGGGAGAGAAAACATAACTAGGTTACCAAAATAGAAACAAAAGGAAAAACAAAAAGAAAACCAAGATTCTTCATTCATTGTCTTTCCTACGAAAACAAGAACAAAGGTGGTCTTTAAAGCCCATAGCAATCCTTAAACTAGAGAGGCTTCATAGACACGCATCTGGGCTTAGGGTGGTGTTGGTAGACGGTCCAACATATACTTTATTTTCCTTTTCTTCTTAAAGCTTATGTTACAATAATTCACTATTAACTAATACCATATTGAAATGATACAGAAGTTTGAGCTTTGATGAACACATTCATTTTCAGTATTAGGCTATGGAGCCATTTTCAGTATACTTATCAACTTGAGTAATGTCAAGGAATGTATGAACTCCACTTGCTTTGAGAAACCTGCAATGGTTGCATAAGCAAAATCAGCAAACCAAATTAAATGCTTTTGAAGACTTTGTTCAAGTGGCAAAACTACATACTCATCTCTAAAAGCCCGTGCCATAGACAAGCAACCTCCCTGAACAGTTGATTGCAGGTTCACAGCAATGTTTGGGTTGTGAATACTTTGCCTCATGTGAACCCAACCATGTTCCCCATGTCTATCATTTGACACTTTTGCCCTGAATTTGCCACAATAAAGTTAGTTTTGGTGTGCAAACCATGAAGAACTATCAAATAAGAATTGTTGAACTGCTTGAATTTTCTTTAACTTGCTTCCACCTGTACATTTGAGCATCAATGGGAGATGGGGCTTCATTTGTATCAACAAGACACCCTTCACTCACCCAACAATCACCACATGAGTCTAACTCCCACCCTTTAAGCCTTCCTTCCTGTATACAAACAACTCTTTATATTTTGAATTCTTGGTCTTCACTATGTGCTTAAAATATGTAACAACGATTTAAAAAACCATCCACAACTGCAATTTCAGTTGTAAGATCAAGATTCTTAGATTCAGTGTAAGAATAATTATAGGACTACAATGAAAATCATGACGGTAATTTCTTCCAAGATATGTAATATAATATATACCTCAACGTAGTTTCTAAATGTTTCAATGGCCTCAGATCCTTTAGCTTTAGCATGTCGTGGTTCTGAGACGATGTTTATCCTAAGTTCTACTGACTCATAGGGTTCTTCAAGATCATTTATAAGACTGCCAACCCCTTCATTTGATCCCGCAAGCTTCATTCGTACCATTTCAATTATAATTTTCACCACCATGTAAGCCCCTATACGGAAAAAGCAGAAGAAACATGATCAATAACAACATGCGAAGTTAAAAGCATGAAACTAAAATATGCATGGATATTATTAAGTTCAACCCACCATCGTCAAGGAAATGGTTTTCTTTGAGAGCACCATGGCCAGATGTTTCCATCATAAGATGTGTTTCAATTCCATCACTGTTAAGCTGAACTCCCTTGTCAATGACATTTCTGTATCCAACACGGTATAGGCAATGGCCACCCCCTCTGTCAGTTATGAATCTGGTGAGTGCCATGCTTGTACGAGCATCAGTCACTATAGTTGATCCGGGATGTTCCCTTAGCACAATGGCAGACATGAGAGCAATGAGTTTGTCACCATTTATAGGGTTCCCTTTGTTATCAACCACACCACTTCTGTCCACATCAGTGTCGAAAACTATTCCAAGATCAGCTGAGTTTCCTAACACTGCTGCTCTGGTGACTGCCATGGCAGTTTTGTCCTCAGGGTTGGGTATGTGATTTGGAAACATCCCATCAGGGTTCAGATGAAGAGAGCCAAAGGTATCTGCACCAAGTTTGTCCAACACATCCCATGTGAAGAATCCTCCTGACCCGTTTCCAGCATTTACTATTATCTGCATGTTTTTTGTGTTAATTTCATGTTTATGTGTCCACCATACCATATTAGTAAATTATCCTAAATATTGTAGCTGCTAAGAGCTCAATGTAAATGAATTAAGGATAAAATGAGTTATAGAATACAAAAGGGTGGCATTAGGCATGTGTGACAAACAAATATTAAATATTTAACTATTATGCAGGATAATCAGTCAAACCTGAAATCCCTGAAGTGGAGTGTCATAATGAAGAGGATGATTGATTCTCTCCTTGATGATTTCTCGTAGGTGCATTGCATAAGTGCTCATAAAATCAACTTTTGTTGGAAGAACACTAAGCAAAGCAGACACCTTGGCCATCCTATTTGCATATTTTCGAGCAGCTTTATCACATATTTCCTCCACCTCTGTTGAAGTCAGTCCACCTCTCTTTGTAAAAAATTTCAAACCATTTCGTGTGTAAGGCAAGTGGGACGCTGTCATCTGCATCACAAATGAATAATTAATTTGAAGCATTTGTATTAGACCTTGATTGTGAAAGAACCATCACATCTATATTATAAGCCTCTCAATATTAGTCTTTAAGCCTATGCTTTTCACCTTGATCCCCAATGATAATGCAGAACTTGTAGTTACAATTTTAATATTTTGTTAGGTTATATATTTGAACCTAAAGTAACATAGGCTAACTCGATGCATTAACGTAGTGATTCAGCTTCCTGCACTTACAAATTGTAAGAAGAAGATTCATGTAGCAGAAAATCTGCGTGTATACAAAAAACTTATTAAACTAGTGATAGTCACATTGCCACAAGCAATAAAGTAGCACTATGCCACTAGCAATTATTCTTATTATAAATTTTGGTATACCATAATTGAAGCATCATAGACAAATGGAGGCAATAATGTGCTCATGAAACAAGCTGGTGTCGTGGCTAGTCCCATGTCAAACACCATGCAACCTGCACGAGCAAGACCTGCAAAGACTGCAACACTCAATTTTGACCCTGTAATTCGAGGGTCACGTCCCAGAGATACTCTCACATTCTCTACAGGGTATCCTCGTTCCTTCTCTAAACCATTGATAACCCACTCCCCAAAACTCTGTGATATTGCCTCAACAGCAGGTGGAGTAAGGTCAACTGTTCTGCCTTTCTCACCTTCCAATGCCACTCCTCTAACATCTGAACCATTCTGAAGCCTCCTAATTTTGTCCAACTCTTCATCCACCACAACTTCATCATACTTCGCAGTGCCAAACGATTTCACACATAAGGATTTATTGAATGGTACAGAAAAGGAGAACCCAAGTTTGTTATGCAGTGTTTTCTTCCCTGCTGAAGAAGGAAACTTTGTTTTGTGACTGTTCTTGTGCATAGATGTTGAAAAGTTTGGAGAAGTAGAAGCAGCCATTGTTTGTTTTGTTGGCGCTCTTGCTTTGTTTGAATAAAAATCAAGCTTTGGGAGATAAGGTAAACTCAGTAGCATTAAACCATAACCTTACAAATCCAATATCTCAGGAAAATAAATATCTTTAACAAACTTACAAACTCCCTAGATTTTTGTACATCCTTTTGTCTATATGCAAATTGTTTGTCATTAATTGATTGAGTTGCATGTGATATTTTCTTAACAAACTGAGCACCTGGTATATTTTTCATATACCACTTATGTATCTAAAACGTGTTCATGAAATTTATGGTTATTTGTCATTATTCACTTCAATTGTTCCAAACACAATCGACCAAGTTTGTGGCTAGTGTCAACTGAAACACCAAAACAATTTCTATCAGTAAGTGGAGTTAACCACACCAGAAATGAAGTTTTCTCTTTACATGTCTTGGATGAAAAATTGGGGAATCAAATACTCATGCTCAAAATTCCTATTCTTCAATAAACAGGAAATGCTTGGGTTCTCTGAATCTCAAGATACTATAAGTAGAAAGACCTTCAAGGTGTAAAATCTGTGCAGCTATATCTGGTGAAGTCTTAGAAAGGACCACAAGAAATTAGTAGTCTCAACTGTTTCTAAGAACCATATAATTAATATCTACTAGTAATGGACACGTTCATTCTATTATTTTTTTGTATATATAAGTCTAGGGTCACACACTCACATATTTATCTGTCATGACAGACCATGCACAGAAAAAGAAAATACGAAGTGATGCATTTTTTTCAGAAAAAGTTAGAGTAGTCATATTCAGAAGATGATGGCCTAAGGTCGGAGAGATTGATACATATTTATTTATTTTATATGCGTTATTAATTTTTTTTATTTCATATAACAATTACTTTTTCAGAATTCTTTAGTAAAGTAAAATTACAGTAATTTTTTAAATATAATATTATTTATATATATATATATATATATTTTTTTTTTTTCATAAAATTCTAATTTTTTTTTTTATAAAATTAGTTCAATAAAATAAAATTTATATAATTTTTATACATTAATTTGAACTTATTTTTAATCCATATAAAATATGTAAGTAATACTATAGTTCCGGCATAACACATTATGTAATTCACCAAATTCATCATTTTATTCCATAAGTTACATACTAACACATAGGTAATACAGCATGAAGTTAAGGCAGGTAGGCACACCTAAAACTCAACTTGTGATAAGCCTTTTGAATCTGGAAGAGTAACCCACTCAATTTCAACAGTTATTTCCCCAGACTTGACATTTCTCAATCTTAAAGTCATCTCTTGGATGAGTTTATCATTTTTCCATATGCAGCTGCTCTCTTCAGCAAGACAGTTAGTTCTATCTGGTTGAACCCTCTTCACTACATGACCCTCTGGGAGATCGCTCAGCTCCATCTTCACACACTGAAGATATGGCTTTAAGTCTATTTCTGCATCGCCCATCTTGTCATCTCCCGTGAAGATGTCTTCGTCAAAAACTTTCTGAAGAGAAAAACACAGTTCCAAGTGATCATCAGTTCAATAAGACTAACTATTCTTGTCATGATACCCTGCAACATTACTACTGATGCATGATATAGATTGTTTTAGTACTCACCAGTAGTATTGGAACGTTAACATCTCTTACATAAAGTGTCAATTCTTCATTCCACTCAGGATTGCAGTTAGCTTTCACAACACCAGTTTTCAGTTTCTGCATCAATATGAGATGAAGTAATCAGACCAAGCAACTGAGGGCAAGAGATAGAAGTGGCCAAAAAAGTAAATTTAATCGTTGATTACCAATGAAAAGCAAGATTTTATATTCAACTTGATGTTGTCGACATTTAACAAACAATTTTTATTTCAATCATTTCATCAACTTCAAAATGGTTTACTTTAGAAGTGAGATAAAATATTAGATGAGAAAAAAATCACATCCATTGTAGTCCTTATCAAAACATGTCGCACGCGCAAAAACATTGTAAAGACCTGGCTGTGAAGAACTTAGAATAGAACTTTGAAGCTCTTTTTCACATGGATTACTTGATTTCTTATTGCAAATAATAGCCCCTTGTAAAGAATCATATAGCTCAAATTACAGTGGCTTGTATAGCATAATAATACAAACATCTTTTCTTCTGTTTCTTCAGGGTGTAGCTGTCTCAGCCAAATACCTTTCCCAACTGAAGTCATTTTTTCTGTTTTGCAAAATTCTCCCTAGCTTTGGACTAGTAAGAAGAAATATATCATTATATGCTCTGAAGAGGAGAGTCTCCCAGTATGAAGGTTCAATAATATACTTAAAAAATAAACAATAATAAGATCAAGAAAATGAATATACACATTTATTAAAAATAAAGTCGAAATATAATATATAAATGAAATATAAATTTTACTTTCTAAATCAATTTTAGATGAGTTAGATTTTATAAATACTTAGATAATATGATAATAAGTTTAATAAGATTATTCAGTTTAAATTGGATTACTTGTTAATATTGGATCACTATTAATAATAGATTATAATCTTTTTATATGATCGAAGAGTTTTGATTATTAATAAAGTTATTAACTTGTAGAATCTTAATTGTTAATAAATTTATTAAATCTAAATTAAATTTCGAATTGAGAAAAAAATTGATATAAACCTTATTTCCTAAATCGATTTTGGAGTTGAATTACACATAATAAACATCTTAAATGTTCAGCCTTTAGTCAGATGCAAAAACTACTCGCTTTAGTTACTGCTAACAGAAATTTTAATCCGTTTTAGACTCAATGCGTATATATAGAAACTAAAACAAGTTAGAAGTTATAGAAACAAACGAATAAAATAATAAGGCGTTTGATTACACATGGAACAAGATTTGTTTCAATGAACAGTGAAAAACCCAATAATTGATGAAGGTGAAGAAGAAAGAAATATAATTCATAGAGAATAATAAATAAAGAGTATTGTATAGTGATAGGAAGTTTGAAGCTTATAACCTCTTCGGCCATGGTGACTAAGACATAGGGGTCACTGGAACGAGCGTCGCAAACTATGAGATTAGTGCCTCTTTTGATACGAAGTTTGATAAGACCCAGAATGTTCTCCATTGAAGAGAAAGAAGAGAAGTAACTAATGTCATTCACAAAAGAAAGTAGAGGCTTTGAAGTTGTGTTAACCAAATAAAAAATATGTCACAAACACAGTACCACAGAAAGAAATTGGTCCCCTACTTATGGAGTTTTACTGATTGAAAAACAGAAAGAACAAGAACAGAAACAAAATACAAGTTGAGAGATGTTACAGGTCATTAGTGTTGTTTGCAAGTATTAGAATTTGTGATTTTTATTTTTTCACATACAAATCCAAATGTGTGATTTTTGTTTCTTCACGTGCAAATTCAATCAATTCAGTATTCAGATATCAAATCTTCAGCGGATAGGTATCAGTATGTCATGATCGGCTCATCTGACTGATAAGGTGTCATCTTAAACTGAAGACATCTCGGTATATCTGTATTGGAATTTAGTTAAAGTGATTCTCGCGTAATGGACAGTCAATTATGCTTCACTCAGGTATTTTGTTACTTCTTATTTACTTATATATTGAGGATCAAGTAGCCAAGTAAATCTAATCTCATTATTTTCTACTTATTCTTAAATCCTGTTGATCCATTACTGACTTGAGCGTCGGATACAATCACAGGTATTCCTCCATTCAGCCGAACATTAAGAAAGATACTCAAAGTGTGAAGAACGTCTACAGCTCCGAACCTTATTAATAATTCAGTGCTATTACAACTTTATCTTATAATTCATACATTCTCTTTTTTTTCTAAGAGTTTATTAGATATATCATTAAAGGAAGATTCTCATATCTGAGTTAAATATTTTCCAATAAAGATTCATCATAAATTCTTGACATGAAACAGTTAGTCCTAAAGAATCTCACAATATCATGCTTAAATTATTATAATAAAAGATTCGTATACAATACTAGAAAAGAATTATATGATCACAGTAGATCTCACACTTAGAGTCTACATAAGATAATTATATATAATTTTATATTATAAATAGACATGTTAAGTCAAAATAACACTTACTTTCTACCTAATATTAAACTCTCTCTATACGTCAGAAAGTGTAAACGCAAATAATTCCTACACGATTCAGATAACCTATATAATTTAGAAAGAGTTAGGAGTGGACAAAAATAATGCTAGAGAAAAGTAAAAAAGAAATAACATTTACTCAACCCTTATAATTACAAAGAGTTTTTCAACAAATTTAAGATACCTTTTGTTCTAAGTAAACTCTATATTTCCACGTCACAATCTTTTGAAAAATTTCTACCAAAAGAAACCTCGAAGACTTGTGTATTTATAAAGATAGTTATTTATAATTAATTAAACATATTATTTATATTTTAAAATATTTATCTCACCCTAATAATGAAAAGGTTAATTTAATTTTTATATATTTATACTTATAGCTTTTAAAATTACTCTTAATTAGTATAAGAAAAATTATTAAAAAAAATATTATTATTTCTTAGGGTCAACAAGAGTAATCTCCTACTCGTATAATGGAGAATCATAATTACATAGTTATTTGAAGTAGAAAATATTTATGAGTTTTTAAATTTTATAATTTTGTTAAATCTCAATATTTCTAAAACTGTTAACTCATAAGTTTTGAGAAAAATTGACGAGGTTGTACTCTCAAGTCAATCTAAAAAATTATTTTATTATTATTACTTAAAAACATTTTTTATTTAGAAAAAGAATATAAGATAATAAATTATTACAACATATATCCTTAAGTCGTTGAATTAAAAGATATCAACATCCAATTAACTTATTCTCTTATTTTTTAAACTAAAAAAATATTTTAATTAAAAGATATAACTAAAAAAATCAGTATTAAATTAAAATTTCACTAAATTAAAATAAATAAAAAGAGATAAAAAATTGTCACAATTTGCAATTTTAAAATTAAAAAAAAATGTAAAGAAATAATGACATGCTCAATTAATTTTTTACTTATTAGCTCTTATTTAAATTTTATCAGATTTAATTATTTTTATTATAAACTATCAATTATGTTTAATTATATATAACACGTAACTTTTTCCATATAAACACATAACCTTTGCCCTTTCTCTACTAGACCCACCAAATTCATATATTTATTATCAATGTGTTGGGAAACTGCATTAAGAAAAAATGCATGTATATAGCTGATACAAAATCAAGAGTAATGATATATTATTAAAACACAATTCTATTGTTTTACTAAAAAATCGTAAAATAAAATCTTATGAGTTTTTGTCAAGAGATTAGCTACCTATTTAAACTTCGATTCCTCTCTTTTGTTACCAATTCTTCTATGTTCTTTCTTTTGTTTCCAATTCTTCTCATCTTGGTTCGTGCTTTATACAAACTTTTTTTCTCTCAATCTTCTTCTTCTTTTTTTCCTTTTTTTTCTTATGTTTTTCTATTCTCTTTTTATAGTGGTTGAAATCGTTCAAGCATGTGAACTTGTAGTAAGAGCTGTGTGATTAAAAAAATTTGGCTTAGTTTGCAACACCGATTAGGGAGATTTTATATTCAGTGATAATCAATTTCCAGTAAAATGGTTAATTTGTGACTCGAAAGCATGAGGTTGCCATGTGTAAATGGTTCATTAGACATTTGTGTAACTCACTAAGTTCTAGATTTTACTCCATAAGTTAATAGTAAAACATATGATATGTAATACAAAATGAAGTTAAGGCTGGTTGGCACACCTAAAACTCAACTTGTGATAAGCCTTTTGAATCTGGAAGAGTAACCCACCCAATTTCCACAGTTATTTCACCAGATTTGACATTTCTCAATTTTAAAGTCATCTCTTGGATGAGTTTATCATTTTTCCATATGCAGCTGCTCTCTTCAGCAAGACAGTTAGTTCTATCTGGTTGAACCCTCTTCACTACATGACCCTCTGGGAGATCGCTCAACTCCATCTTCACACACTGAAGATATGGCTTTAAGTCTATTTCTGCATCGCCCATCTTGTCATCTACTGTGAAAGTGTCTTTGTCTGAAACTGTCTGATGAGAACAACACAGTTCCTCCAAGTGATCATCAATTTAACAAGACTACTGATGCATGATATAGATTGTTTCAGTACTCACCAGTAGTATCGGAATGTTAACATCGGTTACATAAAGTGTCAATTCTTCATTCCACTCAGGATTGCAGTTATCTTTCACAACACCAGTTTTTAGTTGCTGCATCAATATGAGATGAAGTCTTCAGACCGTGCAATGGAGAGCAACATAGAAGTGGCAAAAAAAAGTAAATGTAATCATTGATTACAAATGAAAAGAAAGATTTTGTATTCAACTTGATGTTGTTGACATTTAACAAACAATTTCTGTTTCAATCATTTCATTAAGTTCACAATGGTTTACTTTAGAAATGAGATAAAATGTTAGATGAGAAAAAAATCACATCCATTGCACTCCTTATCAAAACATGTCACACACGCACAAGCACACTGTAAGACCTGGCTGTGAAGAACTTAGAATAGAACTTTGAAGCTCTTTTTCACACGGATTACTAGATTTTCTTATTGCAAATAATAGTCCCATTGTGAAGAATCATATAGCTCAAATTACAGTGGTTTGCATAGCATAAGAATACAAACATCTTTTCTTCTGTTTCTTCAGGGTGTAGCTGTCTCAGCCAAAGACTTTTCCCAATTGAAGTCATTCTTTCTGTTTCGCAAAATTCTCCCTAGCTTTGATTACACATGGAACAATATTTGTTTCAATGAACAGTGCCAAACCAATAATTGATGAAGGTGAAGAAAAAAGAAATGTAATTCATACAGAATAATAAATAAAGAGTATTGTATAGTGGTAGGAAGTTGTAGCTTATAACCTGTTCAGCCATGGTGACAAAGACATAGGGGTCACTGGTACGAGTGTCGCAAGCAATGAGATTAGTGCCTCTTTTGATACGAAGTTTGATAAGACCCAGAATGTTATCCATTGAAGAGAAGGGAAGAGAAGTTACTAATGCCATTAACAAAAGAAACTGCACCCTTTGATGGGTTTGAAGTTTTATCCAGATATAAAAAATATATGGTAAAAACACAGTACCACAGAAACAAATTGGTCCCCAACTTAGGAATTTTACTGATTCAGAACCATAAAGAACAAAAACAAAAACAAAATACAAGGTTAGAAATGTTACAGGTCATTAGGGTTGTTGGCAAGCACCAGAATTTGTGACATTCGTGGATCACCGTTCTTCTCTACACCTCTCTACTCCTGCATGCATGCTCGTACGGTTCTGAAACAATTAATTAGGGCGTAAATATAAGAGAATATTAAATTTTAACATTGTAAAAATAGAATAATAGGCTGAAAGGTTAATAAAAAAATATAAAAGAAAAACTTTAAATTGTAAAAATTAAAAATATTGTAACTTGAAAAAGGAGAACTAGATTTTGTAAGATTTGCTTATACGATTCTATTTTAGTCTAATTTATTTATATGATATTTGTTTATTTTATGACATACAAACTTTTTACCTTTTATGTGAGTGGATATGTTTATTATTTAAAAGATAAATAAATTGATGGTGTTAATATATTATAAAAATGAATATAAAGGTAATAAATTATTACTTTTATTTACTTAAATAGATCAGTATATTAAATTTTAATTTTTCTTGAATAATCTAAAGTTAATTTTTTTATCAATTTTTTTAAATCATTCTAACTTCCCATTAATGCACCAAGTCATAAATAACTATCAAGTAACACGATTTATTACCTTCTATGAAATTAATACAATTATTATTATTTTTAAGAGAGGAAGAAATAAAAGTAAGAGTTAATTTAGTTAAAATAAAATAAAACCATGTGAGAGAAACATTTTTTAAAATTTGAATTGAACAAAAAATCTAAATTATCTTGATAAAAAATTGAACTGTATTCACAAATTTTCGGCCCAAGTAAATTACCCAAATTTGAGACTGGGCTCAAAACTTAATGGGCCTGAATTATTTTTTTAATTACAAAATTGTTAAGGCTTTTACTTTTGCACCCCTGAACTCCTCCCTGCCTCTGTATTTTCAAAATACCATGTTTACCCCTTACTTTTTTTTTCCTATGAGAAAGTTTGTGCTCCATTATGGAAGATTGGTGTGTCAAAACCTGCGGAAATTGGGTAGACAAAGAATTAAAGTTGAAAATTGAAATTTTATTTTAAGAAATAAATTGGATTGAATTGAATTTTTTTAACTCATATAAATAGGAAAACATAACCTAACTTTAAATGTATGGTCTATAATAGACTAGTTCAAAAGGATTATATTATTAATCCAAACTAACTTTTTTTTTTTCCTAAAACTAAGCATATTTTTTTAGCAAGATTCTTTTTTTCATCTCTATATTCTTTTTTATCCAAAAAAATCTCAATAAAAATCAATTTACCAACTAACGATTCAAACAATGAGCAAAAGTTGTACTTACAATTCACAAATCAATAAGAAGGAGAAATTTTGGAAGTTAAATATGTTTATTTCTTTCTATTTGGTTTTTTCTTTTCATTTTTAATCTATTTAATAAAAAAAACAATTGTTTTCTTGAAAGAAAAATTGATTAAGGATATTTTTGCCTCAACTTATTTTTCTCTTAAAAGTTACTTTTAAGTTAAAGTTACTTTAAAATTCTTTTAAGCTAAAAGTTGTTTCACAATAAATTTCAAAACTTAGTTTTAATGTAAAAGTAAATTTTCTCTATCTTTTTTAATTTCAAACACTTTCCTTCTTTTAGTGTGTACTTTTTCTCATAACATCCTTAAAAGAAAAAGGGTGTAAGAAGAAATTCTACTATATTTGGTACTAGTAGAGGCTTAAGGAACCCTAGTAAGTTGAAACTAATTTTAAAGTAAAATTTGAAGTATGTGACCACATTTGCATAACTATCAAATTTAGATTGCAAGTATGTGACCACATTTTTAATATTATAACAATTTTTTTTAAAATACTTTTATAAAAAATTATAAGTAATTATGAAACCCAAAAGAAATAAAATAAGAATTAAAAAACTCATAAAATGAATGAAACATGATTGAGTTGAATCAAAGAAGGTGAAGTTATAGAAAAATAAAAACCTTAATTTTTTTATCTTTAAAAAATGTTATATGTTAGATCAAATTTTAACTTATATAGTAAATATTTATTATAAGGATTAAAATAAGAACCTATAGAACTCATAATAGTTAAAATTTGAATTGGTATAAAAAGTTGTAATTAACTATGATAAATCAAGTATTAACTATTATAAGTACAATAGTAAACAAAGTATTGAATTAGAATAGTGAGTGTTGATAATTTCAAGTACAAAAATTTTGAATTAAATTGAAAAGAAATTAAACACGAGTATCATATATAATTTAAGATACTTGAAAAGAAGAATCTCTTTGTGAGAACATATACATGTGCTTTGGAACCTTTTCACTGCACGACATGCACACCTCATATTCTTCACCATGCTTCCTTTAACAAAAGCATGTTTTTCTCAAAAATCTCTTTATCAAAGGTAAAAAAAAAAAGATGGCATTGACCATCAAACAAATTACTTAATAGTGGTCCCAATCGTATGCAATCTATTCATGTTAAAATATTGATAAAAATCTTGCATTATTTAAAAATATAATTAAATAATATATATAAAATTGTGTAAATTTTATAAGTGTTTAACTTATTTCCAAAATCGGTTCAGGAGCTGTGATATAAAGTTAATATCGTTAACAACTTTGTTAATCATCATGAATAAATGTTAGAGTATGACTAAGCACTACTTTGTCTTTTTTTATAAAAATGTAAAAAGTAATTATAGATATTTAATTCACTTCCAACACTAGTTGAGGAACTGAAATTTACATCTTAGTTATATATTATAATTCGGTCTTATTCTTTTACTAAATATAAAATTTCTCTAAACAAATATAATATTAAAATCTATCCTAATAAAATTCTTTCACGCTTATCCGATTATCCGATACGAGATCACCTATATATAGTATAAGATTTCCATAACCAACAAGTATTTTAAATAGCAGAAAGGGGTAGATAGGTGATATATATCTCTTGCCTATTATCTACTTGTATATGGTGTACAGTGCATTGACAAGACAAAACAGCTTGATTCGATTGGAATTGCAACTTATCAAAACTCATGCTTTCATTCTAATCTTTCTATTTTCTCACAATCACTTTAAAACAAAATACATTTATCATTTCATCAAATATACTCCACAAAATTTAATCAAATTTTCATTTAGTAAATTATCATTTAAATATATTTGAACATAGGTTGTCTTTAGGTTTATTGTATTAAAATCTGACGTGCCTGATTGAAAATTATAGAGACCAAAAATAGTGGATCCTTTGAGTAGTTTTTAAGATTTAGATAACCAACAAAAATCACTACTAATTACTACGTTTAAGAATTAGAGAATGATTCTAGATAACTTACTGAAATCCCTAATAAAAGACATTTATAACCTATATGAAGATAGATTTTCTTCTACTAAGATGGTAAATGTGTTCATCAAATTTGTCAATGATGAACTAAATTTGAAATATATACTTAATTAAATAACCTATGAGTGTGAAGCACTAATGAGTATAAACTAGTTTATAATTAGTGATGCAAATAGTTTGATAAGGATTTTTGGGTTGTAATAATATGATTGGTTTTCATAATTTAATGAAATATTATTTTATTTTATTCATTATTCCTATATACAAATATATTATTATGTATTATTTTTATAATTTGTTATTTTCATTATTTCTTTCTTACATAAATTTATTTGATAAAATAAAAATCTTAATTATTATAAATAGTAATTATGAATATTTATTAAATATGAAAATCTAATTATTTTTATTATTGATAGTTTGAAAAATAAGATTTTTGACTTGTGTAGTTTAAATAAAATTATACAAGAGTAAATAGTTCTTCCATACAATTTATTTTAATCAAAATGACGATGGCAATATGATAACGCAACAACTAATTTAATATTTATATGCTTGAATTAAAATATAATAATATTTAGAAGTTATTATTTTCAACATTGCAGAAAAGTACGTATACTAAGGAAACTTAATTATTCTAGTTTTTATTTCTAAGAAAATTTCATAATTTTTATAAACATTCTAAAATGTTGTAAGGAAAAATTGTAATTAAAAAAAAAAAAAATATATATATATATATTATTGTTCTATATAAAACTCAGGATTATGTACATGCATGATTTATCCTAACTACATCTATCGTAAAGAGAGAAAAAAGAGATTATTCTTTAAAGTAAAGTAGTGTGAATTTTTACTATATTTATCTTTTGATTTACTTTATTAATTTTGATGAAAGTTTGAAGTTTGAAAAATCAACCATATATATCCAGAACAGCAATATTGGAGACAAGTAGTGATAGGATATTTATACATGGTCCTACTCAGAAAATATTCTAGTAGAAGTAAATCAAAGTTTGATTTTGTTCCTTTGACTTGATATGTTTATATATATTTATTATTTCTTTAGGGAAAGGCAAAGAAAAAAAAAAGAGTGATTGAAAGAAAACCTGAAACAGGAAGCTGGGTGGCATTATCTGACCAGAAAGCATTAAATTAAGATACAGAGAATGAGAAATGTGGATGAACCCTAAAAGTTATGGCAGCAGCCAAACCACCAAGAATTCTTGGCAATGACACGCACGTATCGCACTACTTTCTCTTCATTCAAATCTTACTTAACAAGACATGTCAACCATAGAATATCCATTCCTACTCACACACACCTACACACTTCTCACCCTTCCATGCTTTTCGCCTCCATTTTTTAAAGGAATCAATCTCATTCCATTTCCATTTTGCAATCGACTTCTAATCAGTTTTTATATATGCTAAGAATCTAAGTATAAGTTTCTTATATTATATCATCTCATATATATATAACATGTGAATATAACACTGTTAGGAGAGGTGTAAACTTTATCTTCTAAACTAGTTTTGAGAGTAAATTAGGTCTATAATCACTTTTTACATTATACACGTAACACAATACGCAATATTTTTATACACTTTATCTTGTGCCATTGCCTTGTGCATGAAGAGGGGAAGAGAAGTGAACAAAAATCTGTGTGGTGGAGGTAGAAACCTGCATGGTGTGTGCACCAGGAAGGAGACCCCCTTGTATGTAGATTATGAATTATGCAGAATAAACCTGTGCATGACGAGTCTAAATGGATTAACAGATTGAAATTTTGAATTTGTTTCATAAACTTTTTGACGAATTGACTTATATGACTCATCTTGTACTGTTATCTAAATGTACATAGAAGATAGTTTTTAAAAAGAAACTGTTCCTTACGAACAATCTAAAATATATTGACATGAATATCATAACTTTATTAGTCTAATAAAAATTAATTTGTTAATAAACATAAAGTTTTACATATGCAACATAACGTATTGGATCATTTCATGAATGATAATACAATTATATAGTAATATGTAGTAGCTACAGAATTGGTTAGTATATATGATATTGTTAATATAATCTCATAATTAATGCTTATACTAACAATTTAATTGTCATTAGATAGTTTAATATCAAATAATAATATAAAAAAAAATAGAGAAGTTAAGCTCACCTTATTTGATACAATATGACAGAAAAAAAAATGTAAATATCAAATTCAATATATATAAAATGATTTCAGTGTCCTAATAAATATTCTTTCAAATATTATTAATTTGAGTTTGTTTGCCTGAATTGACTATTATGAATGGATTCAAACATTACTAATAACTCGTTTTAAATGGGTCACTCTTATTATTAATTATTATTACTCTTTAAATATCCTTTTCAGCAGTTCCTTCTACACCTTTCACTTTATACACTGAAAAAAAAAAAGTTGCAAACTAAAATATTGATGTGGTCTCGTTGAAATGAGAAACTTTTGTGCATTAAGTATTTCCTTAAAAAAAATATTTACTTTATTTTTTATTTATATTAAATTTATGAGCGCTGATATACGTATAAATTGATAAATATAACATACTTGTTCCATTCAATGTTTAAAAAAATATTAAAAATTTCATATTAATTAGAAATAAAACTAAATTAATATATATAAAATGGATGCAAACTTTATTTTATTGAACCGATTTTATAAAATGAATTAAATTTAAAGTCCATTTCTATTATGGTATCAGAGCTTATTTTAATAAATTTATTAGGTTTATTAAATTACTGTTGGATTATCCATATGTTGGTACACATTCGAATTAGAATGCCTCAACGTGAGAAAATATATTAAAGATTTTATATTAACTAGAAATAAGATCAAATTAATTCATATAAAATAGATACAAATTTTATTTTATTAAATCGATTTTATAAGATTGAATTAGATTTAAAATTTATTTACGAAAAAATCTAACAAAATTGAACCTATAATCATTATTTATTTTTGTTAAAAAAGTCTATGTCTAAACAAGATTCTTTTGTGTTGAACCTTCCGTGTTTGGTGAGAACATAAAGTAATAAAGAAAATCAGAAGATATAAGATAAGAACACGCACATCTCATCACCCTTACTTAATATATTTATATTCCTTATCCATTCACCAAACACGACTTTTGGTGTCTTTCAATGGCCATATTACATAAGCATTATCTTTCAACACTTAGAAATCAATATCGCAAATGTAGCACATTTTCTTTGTCTTCTTCTCAAAAGTGCTCCAATAACTTTATTATACTCCACCTTAATCACTTTTTTTCCATGCTTAATTAATTACCTTCCATTATCATCTCAATTTACAAATACACCAACCTTCTCAATAAACAAGTTAAAAGATTATATTCCTTCAAAGAAAGTAAGCTAGAACTTCATTTCATTCTATTATATAATACTTTTGTTTGGTATAATTCTTATAAGTACTTCTAAATAAATAAAGGTACTATTGGACCAACTTTTCTATGAGAATTTTTAAATTAAAAAAAAATGTCAACAATAAGATAGAATAATTATAAGCTAAAATTAATTTATATATAAATAAAAAAAATTGAGAAGTTAAAATAAAAATGTATAGAAATTCAAACTAAAAAAATTTGAAAAAAATGTATGAAAGAGTTTTAATAAATTCATTATTGTATAAGTTAATTTTAATTTTTATAGACAACTTTTTTCTTATTTTGTTACATTTTAAGAAAAGATTTAAAGGACTTTGTAGATTTATAAGAATTAAAACAATTCTACATATTTGATTTGTCAATAAAAAAAGTGATAAAGTTGGGATAAAAGAAAAGTTCATCTAATACTTTGTAAAAGACGTTTTTGGATCTTCATAGATTTATATAATATAAATTTAAAAGATGTAAAAGAATTTTAGTATTAAAAAAAAAAAACATACATTTTCTTACCTTTTTTTTCTCTCATTTTAGATAGATAGATAGAATTTTAGTATGAATTTTCACCATTTATTTTCCATCTTATCACTTTATTAATCAAACCAAACAAATGAACAATTTTTTGGTAGATATTTCTTTCATTTCATTTCTCCTTAATGCTACCTTTCATAATCCATTTAACCAAACAAAACATTTTAAACGTGTAAACCTTTATTTGAGTTCTAAAAGCATGTCTTATTTGCATTATCATTGCATTAGGATATGAAAGTAAACAACTTTAATAAAACATAAAAATACAATTTATTAATTACTTTAGTTCAAAATTCTAAATTAAATTTACTAAAAATAACTAAATTAAAGACGAATTTAATATCTTAAACTTGTTGTTAATTTTTATTAAGTTTAGAAACTAATCTCCCAATATTATTTAGAAACTAAATATAGTAATATTTCATTTAAAATTTTTTTTTTTCTAAAAATATAAATATTAAATTTATTAACAAGTAGAATTACTTAATTTAAATTAAAAGTTTATTAAAATAGATTTAATATCACTTAACAAGTTACTCAAATAAGTTACTCAAATAATATAAAAAGAGATTATAATTTATTAATAGATGGTGTAATATAAATCTAATACGATAATTTTAATAATAGTTCTAATAATATATAAAAAATAGTTAAAATATTTAATTTATTTTTAAAATAAATTTAGAATATAAGATTTATTTTTTAGTTATATATTATAATTAAGTTTTATTTTTAATAAATTAATATAAAATTTTTTAATATTTATTTTTTTATCTCTTTTTTTATTATTTAAAAATAAAAATTCTTTCAACATTTTTCATATATTATTACTTGTTGAGGAAGGTTTTCCTTTTTTAGGGTTTCAACTTTTTCCTGTTTCCATCTTACTCAACTATTGATGTATCCCCAATTCTGCAATCCTTTTGCATTGATGAATCATTAAAGTAAAACCACAATATCCTCATAATTATACTCTAATTCTATATTATCAATTTTCAATCTCTCTTACATTTTCGTTCTTATTGTTTTTTATCTTACTAAAAATTTATTTTACTTTTATCTGAAAAATATTATCTAAATCACTGAATCCCATGGTTAAAATCATTATATAATCTGTTTTTAAGATTAAAAACAAAATAAAGAATTGTCAAAGACCAAAACATTATATTTTATAATTAAATACGAAAAAAAGTTAATAGTTTTACTATGACAAAAGCATATTTAATCTTTTTTATACGTTATCCTTATTCAATGGAAATAAGACACAACGTTTCTAGCCTTATTTAATATGATAAAATAACTTTTCGGTGATTTCAAAATTAGTCAGTTTTTAAAATATTTAAATGTTTTTATACCCAACATAAAAAATGACTACATGTTAATATTATTAATTCAAGTAATTAAATTACTGTCAGAGTTAAATTTAAATATTTATTAAATATAAGTAGAAAAAATACCATTTTTTTAATATCAATTTTAAAATAGACCCATTTTAAAGTATAAAAACGCATTTAAGTTTTTTTTAAGAACTAAGCACTCTGATAAGTTTCTTTTGGTTGGTTTGACTGATACGAGAAGATTTTGTAGACAAATAAGAAGGTTGTCGTAATATATGAAATGAAAGTAATTGATTTCTGATTACGTGATTTATTTGTTCAAGAAATTGCTCAGCATCAGCATACATTTGACCAAGAACAATATCTGTTTACAATTTTAGTAAATTTTTTAAGAAAAGTTACATTTGAAAAGTTTCACGTAGATAATCTCCTAAAAACTCTTTGACTCATATAGTGGATTATACTTATTTTAATATTTTAAAGAAAATTAAGATGTGTTTTCTCTTTTTCGTTGTATATATGTTAAAATTAGATAATTTTAAATTATATTTAAAAAAAAAAGTAAAAATTTAAAATATTTTATATTTTCTTATTTTTTAAATTTATGATTTTTTATATTTTTTTCTTTAATTTATTGCGATCAAATACTAATATCTAATCATGACTTAATTCATAAGAATTAGTCTATTGATGAAGATAACTTAATTCTTCTTAGATTATAAAATAGATTGAAGGAAATAGAAAAAAAAAATAGAGAGTGAAATTATTTGAATAAAAAAAATAAAAAATAAAAAATAAAATAATATTATTTATTATTAATATTTTTTAATTATTTTTAATATTTTTTTAAAATTTATTATTATTATATAATATGAAAAAAAATATATAATTGAATATTATTATTAATAAATTTTTAAATTATTTTAAATTTATTATTATAAAATAAGAATAAAAATAAATATTATTATTAATATATTTTTTAATTATTATTATTATTATTATAAAAACATAAAATTAAGAAAAATATATATATTATTTTAATATTATTAAGATTTTTTAAAAATAAAAGTAAATAGTTATTATTATAATAATATATAATATATGTTAATATTTTAATATATATATATATATATATATATAATCAATTATATAAAACAAATAATAAATTATGTGTGATATATTTCTTACAAAAAATAAGTGAAGTAATTTTTCATGAAATATATATTTTTATACTTTCGTTCTTTCATTTTTTTTCACATATTCTTTTTTGTTTTTTCAGATTCAAATATACTCTTAAATAGGATTTAGATTAAGTTTGAGACTTACCTATCCTAAATCTCAAATTAAATTTAAATTCAACTTAGATTTAGATTTGAATGTAGATTCGAACTAGGTTTGAACTTAAATTTAAATTTATCCAATTAAGATTCAAACCAAACTTTGAATTTAACTCACCTTAATTCAAATAACTCTTTAAACTTAACTTACTTCAACTATTAGATTGTATTAGATTGAATTAAGTTAAATTAAATCAAATTAAATTAAATTTCATAAATAAATAGTTGAATCCAAAATATAATTTTTAATTTTTACAATTTAAGTAAAATTAATAATCCCATTTAATTTTAAAAATTAAGAATGAAAATATGTATTAAAAAAAATATTTTCTTATATATTCAAAAATCTCACACCATAAAATTAATGTTATAAATATATTTATCCTTTTTAACTCAAGTTAAAAAAAAAATTATTATTATTATTATAATTATTTTTTTTATTATATAAATATTATATTGGATATATATCTTTAGTGATTTGATTTCAACGATTTGGTTTCTTTCTATATTTTTTTTCCTATCTTCGAATAACATTATTTTTATTAAAATATTTAAAAATATTAATAGTAATTAATCAAAATTTACGTGTATCTTTTTACTTCAATCATCATTCATACCAACAAGATAAAAAAATTTAAATTAAAAATAAAATACACTTCATAAGAAAATATATAAAAGTTTATTTATTTGTTAAGGTTCAGAACAACAACACTGACATCCACAAAGATTTTACAACCTTTTCCATGAGGTTTAACAATTTTTTGGAAGCTTCTCAAGTAAGTCAATTACCTTTTTATAAATAAATTTATCTTGACCTCAAATCCTCTAAAATATAAAATATTAAGATTAATTGTCGTATTTATGAGTGTAAATTTCACATAATTTTATCTTTAAAATACGTCTTAATAAATTGAAAAAAAATATAAATTATTTTTAGTTTGTTAACTTTAAACATATGAAAAGAAAAATCTAAATAGATTTATGAATTTAGGCACATGATTCATGACGCTATCTTTGCCTAAAAATAATAGGGATCCTAAAAGTTGTTTTAAATTTAAGTTTATATATACAAATATCTAGTCAAAATCTTGAAAAAAAATTAAGTTATAGTTTTAATATTTAGTAATAATTGGTGACTATAACATTTAAATAATAATACGGCTTTAATTTATATATAATTATTTTTTAGAATATAATAAGTTTAAAGAAAAAAAAAATTAAAGAGTTTAGTGAAAAATAATATAGTATATATTTTACACGTATATGTGAGTTAGTGCTGCGAAGAAAAGTGTGAATTACACATCAGGGCTGAAAATTTTCATAAGAAAAAGATGGGAAAGTCAAAAAGGGTTCCTTCCTACTACCCTACCACTCTACTCCACAAAAGCACTATAATTAATAAAAAATTAATCAACATTTGATTTTTAAATATAATGTAATCATATATTAAGATCGACTTTTTCTTAATATGCAATTACAATATTTATATTCAATTTCAATATATCATATTATACACGGTTAAAATTATTGAGCGCGATTTATTTAAACACAATGTGTTATGAATATTATAAAAATATTTTAAAAGAAATTGAATATTCATAAAAAAAATTATAAAATATAATAATATAAGTAATTTTAATTTTTTGAAGAAAAAAATTAATAATTGATATTTAAATACTAATTTTTATCATTAAGTATAATTATTTATTTTATAAAAAAATATTATTATTTTATATTATTTACCAAAATAATAAATTATTTACCGTCTTATTATTGTTTGACAAGGGTGGAAAATATTCTTGCCAAAACATTATTTAAAAATTCAAATTTAATTTCACTTCAATCAAAATATTAGTATGTAGATGAACTGAGTATAAGAGCATCTCTAATATAAAAAACATTTTTAGATTTCTTATTGTATATAAAATTATGTATAACGATTTGTAATGTCGCATCATTTATAAAGAATTAATATATAATTTTACTTTAATAATAAAAAATTTAAAAAACACACACACATTTATAATTTTAGAATGAAAAGTTTATATATATATATATATATATATATATATATATATATATAATTCTAATAATATTTTAAAAAATAAAAAATATTTTTCACAATGAAAAAAGCATAAGAAATTAACATTATAAATACTCTTAATTATAGAATCATATTCTTATAACTTATTAATATCGAATTTAATAACTAAATTGAGTATGATTAATTATGATTTTAATCAAACATCATGGATTTGGTTTGAAAGGTTAAAAATTACCTTATCAATATATTTTAGAAAAAGTTGATAGTTTTGTTTTATCTTATTCAAAATATACTTTTTAAGACTTGTTAAGCCAAACCCTTTTCTTCATTGATTGTAGAAAGATGATTTCATCTAAGAATGAAAAAATAATTTGCATTCACATATATTAAGAATAAAATTTCTTATAGATAGAAAATTTATTCATGTACACTTTTTAAGTTCTTAACTTAAAAGATTTTGTTTTTTTTTTATTCACTTTTGTGTCGTGAGTTCACCAAATTTATGAAAACCTTCACTCTACTATATTATAATTTGAAAATATATAATTTTAAATCTCTTATTAATATAAAGTTTCATTAATAATTTTTTGTCTTTAGGTGAATATAAACTTTACTCAAGAACAGTAAAAATAGTTAAAGTTTAAAATTTAATTCTAATATTATATTATAGTATGAGATTTTAAAATAAAAGAATGCCTTAAAAATTTCAAATCATCTAAAAATAAAATAAAAATATATAAAAAAGAATCTAATTATAAATTAAAAGAATAAAAATTATTAATATATTTAAATATAACTAATAAAAATAAAATTAAAAAAATTAATAAAATAAAATTAAAAAGTCAATAAAATTAAATAAATAAATTATTTTTTTTATATGTGAGTATTTTTTAAATGAACTCTTAACAAGTAATATGGTAAATTTTTTTTTAAACAAGACGAGTAGTGGATAATTATTATATATATACTTGTCACAATCTCTTATTATCCCTAGTTCTACCCTTCTATTAGATATATCATTTTACAAGTTTGTTGTTGGCTCATATCAATATGCAACTATTATGTTAAAAATATTTTATTAAAAGGTGTCGGTATATGATTTTCAAAGTACATTTTTTCACTTTTCTAAGATAATTAAATTGATGTAAAGCATATTTTTTTGTAAGAGTATTCATTGGATTTAGTGATTCTATGATTTAATCAAACCCAGATTAATATGATTGAATTTTCTTTATAATTGAATCAAATTTAATCAATCTGACTCAATGTCTTATAGGTTGGGTGTTAGATTTTGAATATTGAATTCAAAATTCAACCTAATCTATTTTAACTAAAATTAATAAAAAAATAATAATATAATTATTAATTTATTTAATTATGTAATTTTTAATTATTGAATTATATAAATATTAAATAATATAATCTATTTAAAAAAATATTCTAAATATTTGGAAAAAAAAATTAAAATTGATAACCCAATTAACGTGAGGTGAATTGGATTAAATACAACAACAAAAATATAAAAACTCAGCTCTAATTTAAATTTTTTTATTAATTTAGATAATAAATTTGCTCAAATCCTTGTATACATTCCTAATTTTGAATTATCTAAAACAACCATTAAAATGGGTTTACAACTCTTTCTTTTTTACTTCTCTATTTACATTCTTCTCCTTTAAAGTTTATTGTGATCTTAATTGGGCTACAGATCTAGATTATTGTTGATTTACATCATGAGCTTTTTTTTTTTTTTTTATCCAAATATTATCTTTTGGTGGTTTAAAAAGCAAATGATTGTAGCATGATGTAGTAGTTTGGCTACATCAAAAGTTATTCGGATTCAATTTTTTTATCTGAGCTTGATGTTTTCATCACAGACATATTATCTATGATGTCAATCTCAACACATCTATCATGGCTCATAATCCAGTTTTACATGCTAGAACCAAGTATCTTGAGTTAGACATGTTTATTGTCAGAGAAAAGGTTCTTAGTGAGCATCTTCAAGTTGTTCATATTTTTGTAGCAGATCAATGAACTGATATTCTTATAAAATCTCTTTCCTCTTTCTGGTTTTTGCTTACTCTGTTTCAAATTCAATTTGGATTATTATTCTGACACAATTTTTGTTTTTTCAGGTTGTGGAGGGGGTTATGATAGTACAAGTAATAAAAAGCATTTTTGCTTCAATGTATTTTTGACCCATCTCGATTTTGTGTTGACTATAAGTAGATTATAGCATGTAACCAACTTTTCATTCTTCTACAATGTTATTATAATTTAGTTTTTATGAATTAGAGTCATTAAGAAGGGTTTATTCACCCTATTATTCATGTTCCAAGTCCAGTAGTGTTGGACATGAGGAGTATATCAGAAAAAAGTTCAGGTTACACACGGACAAGAAATCATGTCAAAACACATAAAGGGTAATTTTGATCTTGTAAATCAGTTTTATAATATGAGTAGTATCTATCTAATAAAAAAATTCATGTATTGTAATATATAAAAACTCATGGAATCAACAACAGTAATCACGTTATCAGAATCAGGAGTAGTATTTTGCAGGATCAAACAAAACTAGTTCATTCACTAAAGTGAGATTTTAGTTTTATGTATATTCTTAATTATTTGATTACAATTAGATGACAAGAAAGTTATACTATTGTTGTTGTTGTGTGAACCAAGAATATTTGTATCTGCTAATTGGATGGTCAACACTTATACTATTTGGTTCAAGTAAAGTATGCGTTAATTGTGAGGTGAAGCACTTTGAGAAGATGCATGGAAGCATAATTAGTAATACAGAATCATATAGTATTTCACCTAACCTAAAATTTTGTTGTCTTTCTGCGATGACTAGTCTAGCCTATAGTATTTTACCAAGTAGTGGAATTGGTCTTTGCTTTTGGTTGAAGTTAAAGGTTATTTACGAGAATGCAACTTGGGGAAGTTGGCGTGGGTTGGAAAGAGACAACCTTGCCCAAAAGAATATAAATATAAGGACAAACCATGGGAAATTGGAAAGCCCTTACTGCTAAGGAAACCAGACATAAATCCTCTCATTCTTTTCTGCCACCAAAGTTTTCGAACAAGGAAAGAGAGGAGTAATTGCTTGCTCAAGATAGTTCTGTTATTACTATCTATCATATCTGAGTCGTTTTGAAACTCTTCAATCTCATTGTGTCACCTTTTGTCACAATGTCAACATTTTTCCGAAGAATGGCAATCAGATATATTTTTCTGACATTGTTTTTCTCTACAGGTGCCTTGTTTGTTTTTATAGTTTTGTGTTCTTTTATATGTTCTCTATGCATTGCATGTTCTTGGTTTTTGTATTTTTAAGCACTACTAACTTGATAGCGTTGATGTGAAAAAGTTACAACAAGTTTGGTTGTCGTGAGTGTTTCTTGGTAGACTAACGAATTTTGCTGATTTTGTTGTAATCACAGATATTGGATTTTTTGGACGTGTTGCATCATTTGGAATCAACTATGGCCAAGTAGCTAACAATTTGCCGTCACCGGACAAAGTGCTTGAACTCTTCAGCAATCTTAAGATCACAAAAACAAGAATTTATGACACCAATCCGGAGATTTTGAGTGCTTTTGCTAAATCAAACGTTGAGGTCATTGTGACAGTTGAAAATGAAATGCTAAGCCAGTTAAATGATCCCCAACAAGCCCTTCAATGGGTGAGTGGCCATATCAAACCGTACCTCCCACACACAAAGATCACTGGTATTCAAGTAGGGAATGAGTTATTCACTAATGGTGACACCACTCTTATTCAGTATCTTGTGCCAGCAGTGGTTAACATTTACAATGCTCTAGTTCAGCTAGGCATAAACTCTAACATCCACGTTTCAACACCAAGTTCCTTAGAAGTGCTTCAGGAATCTTACCCTCCTTCAGCTGGTAGTTTCAAAAGTGAGATCTCTGGGATCATGTCCCAGTTTTTGAGCTTCTTGTCCACCACTAAGGCACCCTTTTGGATCAATGCCTATCCTTACTTTGCTTACAAGGATGATCCTAATAGGATTCCATTGGACTATGTATTATTTAATCCTAATGAAGGAATGGTTGACCCCAACACCAACCTACACTATGATAACATGCTATATGCTCAGGTAGATGCAGTCTCATTTGCCATTGCTAGATTGAATTTTAGTGGGATAGAGGTTAGGGTCTCTGAGACTGGTTGGCCATCCAAAGGAGACTCTAATGAGGTTGGTGCCACAGTGCAGAATGCTCAAACATATAACAGGAATTTGCTGAGAAGGCAAATGGCAAATGAAGGAACACCTGTGAGTCCTAGAATGAGGTTGGAAGCATACTTTTTTGCATTGTTCAATGAAGACATGAAGACTGGAGCAACCTCGGAAAGGAACTATGGCCTCTTTCAACCTGATGAAACTATGACTTACAATGTAGGGTTGGCTGCTTTTGCAGCCTCAACCACTTCATCCACTTCAATTTCTCTTACCTCCTCTGCCACCAAGACAAAGGTAAAAATAAAACCAGTCTTTTCCCCCCCCAGCTTATAGGAAAATTTGTATGTCGGAAAAAGAAAATGTAGTTTATACAGTTGGGAGAAGTGTATAAATTTAAAAGGGGTTTTGTATGTAGTTTCAGATAGTTAAATTCATAATCATAAATTTTAGCAAAATTTTTTCAAATTTACATTCGTACTATTTCTAGTAGGTAGTTAGTAGTTGGTGCATTCTCATCAGAGTCAATCTAATTATTTTCTTTTATCTTTCTCTTTTTCTCTTCAAATCAAATTTTACATTGAAACAGGCAGCATCAAAGGAATTTCAAAGCTTGTTCTTCTGGATGTTTGTGTGTTTGCTGACTTCAGCCCTTTGTGGCTTTGTTTGAGAAGAATATTATTACATTCTTATGGGGTGATTCATGTGTATATATCAAAATAACATAAAGTTGGGATTTTACATCCTTCAAGTTGCAAAATGGAGTATCTCTAGTATGATCTATATTAAAGGTACCTATTCTGCAGAAATCAGGAGCAACACACACTTTCTAAACAATGGGGCAACAAAATCTGCAATACGGCGAAGAGTTCAATACAATTCAATTGAAAGATCACACCTTTCACAGAGTGGCTACACTTTTAACCATTTACCCCACCATTAGTCACATTCCATCAACAACCATGTGGCGGTGACGTTAGATTGAGCTTGTTTTAGATAGATAAGGTCCAAAAGCCACATCATTCTTTTATTAGCTGAATTTTTCAAATAGGAAATGTGTTTGTATATTGCTGATTTTGTACAATTCATTTCATTTCATTCATCCAAAGAAGAGAGAAAAGTATGTGTAAGTTGCTGCTAGAGGAAAAGATAATGAGGCTATAAGACATGTCTGTCTTGTGCCACCTAATTGGATGCTAAGAAAAGCCCTTATTATGGGACGTGGAATCCATGACTTTGTGTATATATATATATATATATATATATATATAAATATAAAAGTAATTACTGGTATACCATTCTTTCATCTTCTTTCCCCCTTTAATCAACTTGTGTATTTTATCATAGTACAAAGTTCATTAGAAATATGATATAATCAAAATCTACTTAAAGTGCACAAAATTAAGGCTTTCTTTGGTTCTTTTATTATCCTCATGCGGACAATAGGACGGTCTTGCTTTATTCCCTGGCCAAAAAACCGTCAGCATGGTCATTGCCAATTCCTTTTCCAAAGGTGCCTTTATCAGTTTTTCTATTTTAAAGGGGACAATCAAACTTCAGCCTTATCAGAAGGTGATGGGGATTGGTCTAGCTCTTTGACATCACTGAAGGTGGTTGTGCACATGAACCCCTCAAATTCTCAAGCTGACCCACCACCCTCAAGATAAAAACAATTCTTTTTCTTTAGGGGCATAATAAAATACAAGGCCAATTTGCAAACAAATCCCACCAACAATTTTTGCATCGTCATAGTCTTGAGGAACTCAACATTCTGATATAAAATTGCTTCCTGCAGACAATTGTGATGGCAGCAGTGTTTTAGCCTTTTATCAATTTTGATCATGAGTCCAATCACCAATGTGACATATTCCCTAGTAGGGGTCCCATCTCTTAATAATTTCAGCAAGTGCTTGGCTAAGTTAGAATTGGAAAAGGTGTTGTCCCTGTGTATCCTATTATGCCTTGCCATGGCATACTCTTTCATGTCATTTACTAAGTTCAATTATGAGGTTGTGTGTCAATTTTCTATTTCATCATATGTTCTCTGTTGTTTAAAAGCTTGCCTATAATTGTAGCCAACTTCTCTTGGAATGCAAACTTGTTTTCAGCATTTCAATTGTACGTTTTCCTTATCATGTCAAATTTTCCTTAATCATCTGAAACCTTAGACAGTATAAAAAAATTTAACAGTTCAAGGGTTATGATTCAATTATAACTTCTTATTCAATATTCATTATAGAATTTATCAACTCACCCCACAACAAAAAGTATCTAATATGGCTCTTAGCTAATTCTCTTTTATTCCTACATCATAATCATACTTTTATGTGCTGTTGTTCACACTCCCTAAAACAAGCAAATACATGAAATATAAGCAAATCACGTAGCAGGTGATGTCCCCTCTTTTTGGTTTGTGATGAAGCAATGACCACCAACGAAAACAAAAGAAAATGAAAATATCGTAATCACTCACAATCTGTTTAATAATACTAAAAACAATAACAGTGAGATGCTCTACAACCATTGATTATGCGAGCACAGTCCCTCCAATCAATCCCAGTGGCACTATTATTTTTGCATCTGCAAACGTATGTGTGTCTATTGTTTCTTCTATATTAAAAATGTTCCACTGGCTCTGGTTAATCCCACTGCAACTCTTCCTCTCGAAAAGCCAATCCAAATCGTCAAAAGAACCATATATCTGAATAACTAACCCAACAACTTTCGAAAAAATTACAATCCCATAATGACATCACTTTGAAGATTAAAAAGAAATTAAGCTTAAAGGGAATGGCAAAACTTTTACACTGATCTTCATGATTTTTATTAATTAAAATTCGAATTACAGCAAAAGAAAAAAATTGAGCAGACAATTACCTTACATATTAACTACACAGTAGCTTGATAAGAAATATTCATCTTTCTAATTCAGTCTTTTAATTTTTAAAAATATATAATTTTAATTTTTTATTATTTTTTATCCTTATATTTTTAGATAAATTAATTTAGTTTCTCAATTTTAAAAATATATAATTTTAATTATTTTATCAACTTTAATAAATACTATATTTAGATATAAATAATGATTAAAATTATATTTAATCTTTTTATTAATTCTGTTAAAATAAAAAATATCATTGAATGTTAAATTTAAGTATAAACCTCTTTTGGGGACGTGTGTTACTTCCAACGTCGGAAATAGACGGCTCTAAACTTGGTTTTGATGAAAACAACATATATTTTACTTTTCCATTTAGTAAGATCTCATGTGTAAGTATTAACAAAAATATCACTTTCATTTGATACTATAATCCTGTTATATCTTTAGTTATTATACATCCAAAAGAATTCTGTATCAACACTACCTAACTTTGCAAGAAATTATTTTCCAAACATTAACCAATTCACTCAAATTCATTTTTTAACTAAAATCAAATTTATCTAAAATTAAGTATACAAACAAACTCTAATCTAAAGAGACTCTTAACAAACACACTTCATAGGAAATCATGGGGTAGTAAATGGGAAAGGAAATCGAAGAAATCAATTACAAAATTATGTGAAACCTAATTTTGACTCCGACTATAACTGCTCTCGGAGCATATGCTCTCGATTGTTCCAGAAGTGGAACAATATGAAAATGTCAGCTCTTATGACCTCTAGCCCGTGCCCAATTCCCATTATTAAAAAAGCAGACTAATGAAGAACAGCACAATACAGAGAAATGATGGCATAGATCACAATTTGATTTGGACGATGCATTAGTTTTAAAACTTAACCTATGTCACACCAAAATACTTATTCAGTGAACATAAATCGTAATGTCAACACCGAAAAATATTCTTCATTTTCAGAGAAGATAACAAGTGTAGAATTATTTCCTAGAAGCCAACAGTTTTAATACCCTCCAGTCTTCTTATTCCACCACTCCAGAAACTTGACCTCAGCAGCCAATGTGTCAACCCTGTAAAGTTGAAGAGCATGATTTGCGATTTCATGTCCAAAAGTCCAACCAAATATACCTCCAGCTAAAAATGAAAGTCCAGCGCCTGTTCAGTATTGTAGAGAAAAGTAAAAGATTAGCAATGTATATGAAACAGTTCCATGCTACATTTATCACAAAAACCTACATAAAAACTTCTTGTACCAAATATTATAAAACCAATTTGGAGTCTAAAACATATTCAAGGGTCAAAATGAGCATGACTGTTGCCTGTTTTTAGCTTACACTATGATATCAAATTAAGAGCTATCCAAAGCGTAGTGCAGTAGAAAAAAATTTCAGTAGCATGACAAGTGGTAAATTACCATGTAAACTCCTTGAATATTTCCAGGCATAGCCTGCAGTAAATAATGCTCCCAAAGCACTTCCTCCGATGCCAAATTGCACTGCATCTCTAGCCGTTTTCAGCTGAAATGGCAAAAGGGAAATTACCGGCGCAGCACTTCAGGCCATAGCCATCTTGAAGTAAAAACCAAATCAACTTTATATTTTAGAAAACGCAAAAAAAAATAACAGTCACAAATAGTTTTGTTTGGTTGGAGGGAAGGGAGTAGATATAGAGGGATGAATTTAATTAGGTTTGTTTGGTAGGATAGAAATAGGAATAAGAGAATTAAAAAGTGAGTGGATCCCATCAGTACTTTTCACCTATTTGCATTCATCTCTCTATCTCTCCTCATCTCTTGTCTATCTCTCTTCAACCAAACACCTTTAATTTTCACTTTATTTCCCACTTATTTTCACTCATCCTTTTTTATTTCCATCCACCCTATTTCTCTACTATACAAATAGGGCCTTACTGATACAGAAAGGGGTTAGAACATAGATTGAAAATTTACAGCCAGAGTTGATGCTATAATATAGAAAGAGGTTAGCAACAAAGATTTGGACTATATACATCACAAACACCCAAAGGTAGATAAATGCTATCATGTCTGGTGAGTGATTACATTATGACAACAATGCATATAAGCAAAATCAATGAATGATGAAAAGTGATTGCCAGCAAAATGATGCCCAAAGAACATCCAATTGATGGACAAACTCTATTATGGTGAAAAGGCATAAGATTTGAAAAAGACAGTTAATGGTCAACTCAAGATTGAATAGATTAGAATGGAGCATCCCAAATCCCAGTAACTTCAAGAGTTCCTTTTATTGCTTCATACAGTAGTGACTATTAAATCTGTGTATGCCAAAAAGTGCCACAGCCATTGACTGTTTGTGTGGTTCCACTTAACATGTAATCAAAGATTATTTGTGAGACTTTAAATGCTTATATAGTTGTGACAAAAATACTGAAGATTGCAGAGTGGCACAACCAACCTGGCATAACATGGATGAGAATGCAAAATAGACAGGTATTGATGCCACATTAGAGTTGTTGGTGCAATAACACCTCATTTTAGGTTGTTTCACGGGATCACCTTACCAGTTATGTTCGAAACACACAGTTTTTTATCACTTCAGCTCATAAGAATCACGACCACTCATATATAGACAAGTGGGTCTAGTAAGTGATGCCATTATGACAATAATGCATATTAGCAAAACCAACGAATGATGGAAAGAGATGACTGTTGAAGGAAGAACTTTATTATGTTGAAAGGACAAAACTTAGGAAAACAAATGGTTAATCTAATGCTCAACTCAAAATTGAGAACATTACAATGGAGTATCCTAACGACTTAAAAAAAACAGAATTCATTGAGAAGGTGTATGGTAACAATTGTTTAAGGGAAAATAGTCATATTTTAAGTTGCAAAAAAAAATAAAAGTGATTATTTCCTCAACTCAGAAAGTTGAACGAATCAGGCACACACACACTAACTTAGCTTCCTATAGTTGTAATGTAACTATCAAATCTGTCAATGCCTAACAGTGCCGCTATCACTGATTGTAAGCTGGGTTTGGAATTGTGCCATTTCACTAAAACAATCTTATTACCCAACACCAAGAAATATAACATAAGGAACCGGATTTAAACATGCAGTGCACCTGATGGAAAAATTCCAAACTAAAATTAACCTAGCACGCTTGAGAGAACACACACAACAATACCGATAGCAAAGAGCACCCAAATAAACATCAAAGACTAAAATATAAATAAATATCACAGAAAGTTTAGGTTATGATGGAGAAGCTCAGAAGACATAAACATTCAAAATAACAAGGCAACGAACATGAAAAACTAAAGGACCAGATGTATATGATAAAATGATAGAATTATTACGACGGGTCCATGAACAGGATCGGAAGCAATAAACTCCTCCACGTCAGAGCTGGACCAGGAAGGAATGGGTTTATCACGCTTGATGAACTTGGAGTAGTTTCCCAAAAAGGAAAACCTCTCAGACCAAAACGCCTTGTAACCTTCCCAGTACGACTGAGACGACGAACCTTGCGTATTTTCTGCCATCACTCCCTTTCACTTGAATCCCCTGCGATAACCAGTCAAATTCAATTCAGCACACAAAATTCATGACTGAATCAAGTTAAATTTTATAGAATACTTGAATTAGATTTTAGAAAATTTAAAAGCACTTTTATTCTGTAAATATATTTTTGTTTTTTCCTTTTTCAATGGTTGCATTGGAATTAATTACATTTAATCTAAAACGCAGGATTTCTTCATAAAAAAATTATTCGCGTGAAAGTCAAACTCCTGATCGAAATCGAAACAAATACATCCATTTACAAATTCCTAAACAAAACAAAATCAGAATCATTCAGCGATTGAATAATACTGCAAAGGAAAAAGGAGAAAAAAAAGTACTAGAAATAGAGATAATTAAGATGAAATTGCTGAGATTAATGGATCAGAGATTGAATTAAGAAATTGGAGAAGGAGAAGAAAAGTGCGGTACCGAACGTGCTGGAACAGTAACGCTGACGAAGAGAAACGGTTGTGGCGCAGTCGTTTTCGAAAGGCAGTGATGTATTTATTTAGGTTTTACGAGCTGAAGCTCAGACAACACAACAATGCTCGTTTATGCTTTCGGATCCATCTTTTTCCCAACAAAATTACGTCATTTATCAATCAACCATCTATTTAATACTTTTACCATTCAATTATAAGTTTAAGTTCAATGTAATAATATTTTTACAACCAGTAGATAGGTTAATTTTTACATCTAATATTTCTATTTTATTTTAAAAAATATTATTTTCTTCTTTTATTTTAATGAATTGAATTCAACTATTAATAGTTTTAATTATATAATAAATAATAAGAATAAAAATAATTTTTTAATTCTTATATATATATATATATATATATATAATTGAGTTGGATGACATATTAGAACGTGTCTCGCAACTTTAAAAACAAATATTTTGGTTATAAAGTTTTCCAAAAGTTAAAATTTATGTTTGAGTAATGATTTTTTACTAAATAAATTATATTATTATGATATGTTTATTTATGAAAAATCTACCCTAATTTGTGATAAAATAAAATCTATATTTAGTTCTTACATTTAAAATTTGAATATTTTTTTAAGTTTTAATAAATCTATTAATATTACCAATTAAGTATAAGATTTGAAATTTTGAAATTTTGAAATTTTTAATTACTGAATATCATCAAAATTGTAATTTTACTTTTATTTTAATGAAAATAAATCATAAGATAAACTATTCATCAGAATTAAATTTTATTACTTTTGAAAATAAAATTTTATTTTATAATAATAAATTATTATGATTTTTTGTTTGTAACTTGAATGACTAAATTTGTAAGTACTGTTGTAATAATTAAATTTGTAAGTGCTGAATTTGCATACAGTATAGTCTTTTGTGGTGATTTGTTAATTGATTTGTAAATATTATTTGATAATTTGATTTTTGTCATCTTTATGTTAATATTAAGATAATGGAATTTAAGTATAAAAAATTAATAAAGTAAGAAAAAATTATGAAAAATCAAATACAAAATTATAGTGAAAATAAAAAAAAATTTAACCTTTATTCTATTCAACTTATTTATATTCTTCAATATTATTGAATTTTTTTTCAAATTCCTCTGCAAAGAATCATCTCTTCCACCTTCACCTCACTGTCATTCTTCGCTTGCAGTGGCAATGGCGCTTTCCTCCACATTCCAGGAACGCCTCCACGACATGGACCGCACTCGAATTCAACGCCTCTCTCTTCTCCAGGTCCAATTCGATTCACCTCGACCACAATTTCAGTATTTTGCCCTCCACTTTCCCTATATCGTTGCTAAGATCCAAATCCTCATTTTTCTACTCTGCAGGCCGAGAAAGAGTTGCAAGCCAACAAGTCTCGCGCTTTGGCTTCCAAGCTCGCAAACATCAGGGCCTCGGAACAGAGGTGCTCCTGGCTCGATCACAAAATCGCGTCACAGCATTTCAAGCTTCTCGCTCTCAAGTCTCAAATCGAGAACCTCGAAGCCAAGCACGATTCGCTTTCACTGAAACTCAGGTAGCCACGTGCGTATTGAAAACTAATGTGTATTATTTATTGAAATCAAATTGGACTGGGTCTAGGTTGTTGCAGAACGAGGTGGAGGAGCTTGAGGAGTTGCGCGACAAGAGAGAGCTCTTTTATGAGGCCAAGAGTATAGAAATGAAGGAATTCAAGGAAATTGAGAAGAGGTTTGTGGTGAAATGTAGAATGGAGGTTGAGAGTCTGAGGAATAAAGTGAACCTGGTAATTATTGCATGTTTGATTGAAAGTAAAACAGTTAACAGTCTCTCTTGGTATGAATTTGCATGAAATTATCAAAACTGCATGATGTGAGTTTATTGGAGATTGCTAAGTTTTTGGATTGGCATGTGTTTTGGCTTTTCAGTTGAGGTCTTCTTTCATGGAACTTAAAAGTAACAGTGACCATTCTTGCAATTCTGCTGAAATGAGAAGGTTGTAACTCCTGGCTGAAAAGGACAATGTGTGAAGAGAATCACTGATATTAACCACCAAATAAAAGCACAGTTACAAAAGCAGCTTCAGATTATTCTGATGACTCAAACCTAAGATAAGGGATCAGAGTTTAAGAGTGCTACTGGCTAACTATGATTCATCTTGAAGAAAAGGCTTAGCCTTCCTTTTCCAGTTTCTATAGTTTTCTTAGGCTTAGCCTTAAGTTTGTATTGATAAAATGAATAACAAAGAAAATATTATACGAATATATTATATTTGTCTTTAGTAAATTGTATTTAACACAAAATTGTGCTCAACAAAATTCGAATTTTTTTACACAAATTTGTACATTTAACATAGTACACTCAAGAAATTATAATATTATACTTGAAATTTTGAAAAAAATAAATATTACATTACACTTATGTCACTTTTTTTTTTTTTCCTTTTTCTCATCATAAAGAACAAAGAGATGTTGAAGACATTTGTTAAAACTTTTAACAAGCTATATTTTGGTATATGTAATTAGATCTATGTTTGTTAGGTCTTTGTTTATGTGTCATCTTCGTCAGTGGCTAATTCTATTAAAACGATTTTAATAGAAGAGATAATATTAGTTTATTTATAAAAAAATATATTAAAAAATTAATAAAATGAATTAAAAAAAATTATTTAGCAAAATGTAAATAAATAGTAAATTCTCAAAGTTATGATGAAGCCCAATGTGAAATGAGGCCCAACATTTTGTAATCTCTGAGAAAATAAAACCAGGTCGTACACCCATTCGAAGGATCCTCGATTTCTCTAGAATCTTCCGTCATATCGGGTGTGGTAAAAAAAACCCTAATAAATAAACAGGACAACCCTAAATTGCCCCTAATAGAACGAGATTTCTAGTTACTTGTTCTAGTATTTTCCAAACAGCAATATAAAAGAACAAAGTCTAAAGGGTAGTTATCTGAATTTGCCACTTCAATTCCGATTCAGTGAAGAAATGGCCCAAGACTTGACATTGGATTTGGAGGAGCTTCGCCATCTCCACAGCATCGCCAAAAGACCACGAACCCTCTCTTTACTTTCCTCAGAGATTCGCAACCTCGAGAAGGTTCTCCATTTATACACTCATTGCAAATTTAATCCTTTTATCACTTTTTGTTATTTTTTTCTATTTATTGCTTTTTGATTCCTTCTTGTGAAAATTTATGAGGCGATGATTTTACAGGTATCATCAGAGGCACCTGCTGCTCGTGCTTCACAGATTCCAGTACCTATTTCAACCGGAGCTAAGGTGTCGCCTTCACCTACACTGAACTATGCCACACTCGCATCGTTCAGTTGGGATCAAGATGGCGACAAAGTCAAGGTAAGGAGTCATGTAATTCTATTTGTGGAGATACTCGTCATCATGGTCTTAAATTATGCATCTGAATGTTATTGATTTGAATGATGTTTTCTACCCTTGTTCAAATTTTGATTGTTCAGTATCAACCATTTACCTCGCATGATGCTTTGTGTCACAATTTACATGCCACCTTGTGTTGTGCTTAATGATAAATTATTATATGATCTAAGAATACCATGGTCTCAATTAATCTCACCTGACTGTAGTTAGTTGTATTAGTTCTTTCTCATAAGGTGAAAATCTGGAATACATGTTACATTGAAACTGGCCGAATATCGACTACGAATTACCTAGAAATTGGATTTTGCGTGTGACCCTGAAATTGTTTGATGGTGTTGGAGATACCCAATTTGTTCTTCTCTCGAGATCAAGTTCGGTCTTCTAAAGGATTTCTCATACGGGTTACCCACATGCATGGTGGTGCTGTTGATCAATGGGATGGTGCATTGGTAGAACCATAGAGCACCAATGAGGTCAAGGAGGTTGCCCAGGTGGAGAGACTCTCCAGTGGGTTTGAAACGAAATAGACCTTGAGAGATGTGCATGATGTGCTGGGGAGCACGTTGCATGTGATGGACTCCACGAGATCTTCCTCTTTGAGGAATTCGATGAGATTCCTGGCATGTGTATTTTTTTTTTTGGGATCATTGGAGAGGAAAGGGAGGAGTTTGAAGGAACAAAGAAGCCTTTAGTTGAATGGATGAAGAGGACTGATCTTGTTGGAGCCGCAATGGAGACCATCTTCTGTGTTTGCTGGTGTAAAAGAAAGAACGAAGAGAACAGAGTGAGAAAAGCGAAACTTTAAAAGGGTTATTCGTAATATGTTTATAGCAGTTTCCGGAGGTTTAAAACCACCAAATGAAATGTTTATACTTAAGTTATAATAATTATTGGTCATTTTAAACCATAAAAATGAAAATTTAAAATTTTTCTGATGTTTAAAGTAGCAGAGGCTGCATTTGGTTTTTTTGGAGCATTAAATAGGGAAGGAAAAAGAAACTGAGTTTGAGGGGACCAAAGAAGCATTTGGTTGACTTGATGAGGAGGAGTGATCTAGTTGGAGCAGCAATGGAGGCCATATTCTCTGTATTTGTTGGTGTCGGAAAGAATGAAGAACAGAGAGAGAAAAGGGAAAGTTTAAAAGAATTATGGTAATGTGTTTATAGGAATTTCAGGTGGTTTAAAACCTCCAGTAAACTGTCTATACTTGTTAAAAGCTAAGATAATTACTGGTAGTTTTAAACCATTGAAGAAAATGCAAACTTGCAATATTTTCTAATGTTTAAACAAGAGGATCACATTGAACATAAAAAATAAAATAAAGGATTAAATTTTTTAAAAGATAAAATACCAAATTAAACATAAAATAAAAGATAAAGGACTAAAAGCAGAATTTAATCTCTATTCTTTGTGAAGTGGAAGAATGGGAACTATATTAGGAATAGGTAGAGTATAAGCAATGCTGTCACATTGACAGAAAGCCAGAATTCTGCCATATTGTGGCATATGGTGCTGCTGCCATTTAACAGCATTGATTACAAGTTGAATTTATTTTGAATTTCCGTAAATTAGAGGAATAAGAATAGAGGTGTTGAAGAAAATTGGATGAAGTATAGTTATCGAGTTCCATTTTATTCTAAGCAATGTAAACAATGAAAGTTAGTCATTCCATTTTAGTCTAAAAGAATAGAAACAATAGCAGTATGTCTGGATACACATATCCTCCCCCCTTATACTTGTGTAAGATAGTAGTAGCAAGAAACCCCAGCTCTGTGTGTTTCTATAAAACTTGTCCAATTTTACACATCAATAGCGTACACCAAACACACTGTAAGTTAACAGTTACATTTTTTATCAACAGTATCAAATTTCTCCTGATGACTAGTTTTATTTGTTGTTTGACAGATATATGTATCAATGGAGGGAATTGATGAGGATAAGGTTGAATCTGAGTTTAAGTCAGGGTCGTTTGATGTTAAGTTCCATGATGTTCAAGGGAAGAACTACCGATGTGCAATATCGAAATTGCATAAGGAGATAGTACCGGAGAAATGTAAGGTTGTGGTCAAGCCTAAAAGGGCAATCATCACATTGGTGAAGGCTTCCAAAGGAAACTGGCTAGATTTGCACTTCAAAGATGACAAGGTAAGATGCTAAGATTAAAATGACAGTTTCTTCCCCTATTAATCAACATGATAAAGTACTAACTTTCGTGTTGATGATACAGCTGAAGCCAAATTTGGATAAAGAGAAAGACCCAATGGCAGGAATCATGGACATGATGAAGGTCAGATTCTGTTTCATCTTTAGTTGGCTTAAGCTACTCTGTTTTAATTTTATTCGTGTATGTTTGTACCCTTGGGAACATTCAATTTGACTTTTGCTATGGATGTAACATTGCAGAATATGTATGAGGAAGGGGACGATGAGATGAAGAAAACAATTGCAAAAGCATGGACTGATGCTAGAACTGGGAAAACAGCTGACCCTCTAGGTAGCTACCGATGAGCAACCAACAGAGGTTCAGATTCTAGAGATGATCTGCTGCTCTATTTAATTACAAGATTTTGTTATAAAATGAATGCTTGGCCTATGTTCATGGTGGCACTTGTAGAAGTTTAGATGTGCAGTTAATTGTTACTCCAAGTTCTACTTTTTCTTATAATAACGTTATTTTTGTCTGTGATTGCTCGAATATTTGACTTGTTTGACTCACACTACCTTTAGTGTGACTCGTCACTTTTAGTAGAGATGTTTCAGTTACCTTTTTTCTTTTTCTTTTTTTTTTAATTCACAATGTTCACATATGAAACCTCTAAGGGACAATTTAAAAAAAAAAAAACAAAGGGTTAATAAAAAAACTGAGTATAATTAAATTTTAGATCAAATCATTTTAGTGTAAAATCAAACATGAAAAACTTCCATAAAAGTAAAGTTATGAGGTATTTTAATTGGATTATGGAAGAATCTTATGGGAAACTAAATCTACTACACGGAAATAGGGTAAGTAAATCGAGTCGATTTAAGTGGACGATTAACTTTAGTTTTTCCTTTTAAAAAAAAAAAGATGTAAAAGTTTAGTCTATTTACTTATTCAAAAATAAAACGACTTGGGTCATTTAGTTTATTTATAATTTATCTATTTTTATTTTATAAAATAACATAATTTTAACTTAATAGTAGATGAGAATTTACAAAATGTACGTAAAATGTAGTATGTAGTGTTTAAAATAATAGATTATGTTTTTATAATCTAATAAATAAAAACATTCATAACTTGTTTCATTAAACTTTCAAAATGGTTGCTTTAATAAGTGCTCATTTATATGGACCATTAACCTTTCAAATGGCATCTTTTTTCCATTGCAATTTAATTACTCATCTTAATGGTTATATATACCATTAAACTTTCAAAATGGTAATTTAATCACAATGAAAAGGAGTTACTTATTTTAATTGTTATTTGGACCATTAGCCTTTCTAAAAATGATAGTCTTTCCACAATAAAACTTAGTTATCCATCTTAATCGTTAATTGGACCATTAAAACATTTCTAGTGAGATTTTATTTTGAGATCTTGCAATGTTTTTTTTATAAGTTCTTCATGTATCATATAAAATTTTATTTAATTTTCGCTCTCATAATAGGCCTTACTTTGAGTTTTTAAATAATTTTGTATTAGTTCTATAGATAATTTTTACTTTTTTTATTTTATCATTGTGCAAATATTAAAGGTTCTTGTACAAGAATTCAATCTCCATAATAAAGATTTTGATTACAAGATTTTATACTCCAATACTAAACATGCTTTTAATCTTTTAAATATAAGTAATTTTTCTAACACTAAATATGCTCTTAATCTTTTAAAAAGGTAATTTTTCACAATGAAAACGAGTTACTCAGATTATTTAAACCATTAGCTTTTCAAAATGATACTTATGTTTTATATAATATAACTTAACTACTCATCTTAATGCTATTTGAACTATTAGTCTTTCAAAATGGTAGTTTTTTAAGAATGAAATTTAGACACTTATCTGGATGGTTTTTTTTAACCATTTGGTAGGTTTTTCAAAATAAAAACTAGTTACTCATCTTAATAGTTATCAAACCTTAGCCCTTTGAGAATGGTAATTTTTTTTTTTTCATAATAAAACTTAGTTACTCATTTTAATTGTTATTTAGACTTTAAGCATTCAAAATAGTAATTTTTCACAATGGAACATAATTTCCCATTTTAATAGTTATTTGAATAATATTCTTTTCAACCTAAAGTTATGAAAATATTTCGTATTGTATTTATATTTAATAGACATAATTTAACGCTAAAATATTGTATTCAACGAAATTTTATTTAATTGGGCTGAGTATCAATTATTTAAAAAAAATTTTCATGACAAGAAATAAAAAACGTAAATAACAAAAATGTCTCTCATCAATTGATTGAGTATGCACACACCAGCTACCTACACTATGTTATTTTCTCATTCATTATATAAATATATATATATATATATATAAATAAAGAAAAAAGTTTGAAAGATTTGAGCTTAAGAAATGAAAGGAAAATAATATTTCTTTTAATTTAATATAACTTTTTTTTTTACATTGATATTTAGTATTGGTATGTTTATTCACAATTTTCTTTGCAGATGAACATTAAAGAAAAATATTTTTTTTTATGGACTTAACTTCTTCAATCCATTTAAAAAATGTGAATTTTGCATATTAAATCTTAAACGAGTTGAAGAAGTCCGTTTATCTACTACCTTTAATAATGTGTCAATGATTTTAGTGATAAATCCATTAAATATTATCAGTAATATAAATCGTATTTAAAAGATTATTTATTTATAATAAACAATTACATGCATCTGTAATAGGATATTTAAGTGTAATAATAGATGAATGAGTATGTATGATTTTCTAACAAATTTAAAATATCTCTATAATTGATTAATTTGGTTTTTCTAAAAATTGACTCAATTTCAAGTTTTTTTGAATAGGCTAAGGGAAGTACTTACAATGATACTAAAAAAAGCATATGAAAGTTGCAACACAGTTCTTCCCTAACAACCATAGAACTTCTCAGATACTGTAAATATCAACAATGAATGCTTGAACTCCCATTTCAGAACAGACAGAAATAAAAGGATTGACTTTGAAGCATGGACAGAATAACCATGACCTCACTTGAAAGAAAGTTCTTTAACATCATATGAAAACTTTAATAAACGAATCATCCACATTTAATATCGTCTAATTAAATTAATATATATATATATAAAATATATAAGTTAGATTTAAAATCGGTTTTTATTGGATATTTTTATTCAAAAATTAATTAAAAAATTAAGTTGACTCATTTTTACTTTTTTACGTCAAGTCGTACCTCATAATATTTGATACTATAATTTTTTTTAATTATTTAAAAAAAAAAAAAAAATCGTACTTGATAATATAATTTCAATGTATTTTCGAAAAAAAAAAGTTAAAAATTGTAAAATTGTATTATAAAACACGACTTCTACGTAATGAAATTGTACTTTAAAAACACGACTTGATCAGAAAAAATAAAAATAACTCAACTTAATTTTTTAGATAATTTTTGAATAAAAATATACAAAACCTTTAAAATATCTTATAATATCAAAATCTATTTTAACAAAATTTTTAAATAGTTACTGAATTATTTATAAAGTTTTTATTTTCCAATTATTATTAAAATATTCATAAATTTCTATAAATATTATCTTATCTTAGTTCTATATTCGACTTTGAAGATTCTGGGCAGGGTTATGTTAAGATAGATTCAAATCCACCAACTATCCCACCTTCCCTTCATATGTAGTGATGGACATTCATCCAGAAGATAAAGCATGGAAGGAAATACAAGTGGAGGAAGAAAGATAAGTGTAACAACTTATTCTAATTCTAATGATTGCTATCTTGATCAACCTAGTGAAAAAAAAAATACAGTAACAATTTCAGAAAATGGAGATCAAAATAATTTATATATATATATATATATATATATATATATTATTGGTATTTTTTAAAAATAAAATCGTGATAAAATCAAATTTAAATTCTAAAATGGAGAATATCCTCTTAATAATGTTTAATTTATTTATTTTTCTTTTACTCAGTTTCCATCGAACGTGTCTGTAACCCACTCTGCGTCCTAATCATTTCTAAAAAATATCTTTTAATTTATATATTTATTATTTAAATGATTAATTTATAATTTTGAAACCATACGCAATTTTTGGCTTAACGCACCTTATCTAGAGGAGCAGTGGTCTCATTCTGGTGGAAAAGTGAAGGAAGAAGAAGCAGCCATGGAAGGTTGGTTCATAATCTTAGTCTCTGCGTGTGTGTGTTTCATCATAAGAGCCATATTCTCATCCCTTCAAACCAAAACCATCAACACCCCTCCAGGCCCTCTTCACATCCCAATCATCACAACCCTCCAATGGTTCGGAAAATCCTTCACCCAACTCGAACCAACTCTCCGAACCCTCCACGCCAAGTTCGGCCCCGTCGTCACCCTCCACATCGGACCACAACGCGCCATATTCATCGCCGACCGCACCCTCGCCCACGAAGCCCTCGTCCAAAAAGGTTCTCTCTTTTCCGACCGCCCCAAGGCTCTAGCCGTCGCGCCGTCGCCAAAATCGTCAACAGCAACCAACACAACATCAACTCCGCCCCCTACGGTCCCACGTGGCGCACCTTCCGCCGCAACCTCACCTCCGAGATGCTCCACCCCTCCCGCGTCAAGTCCTTCTCCGAGATCCGCAAGTGGGTCCTCCAAACCCTCCTCACTCACCTTAGATCCGATTCGCAGTCCAACGATTCCGTCAGAGTCGTCGGCCACTTCCAATACGCCATGTTCTGCTTGCTCGTCTACATGTGCTTCGGGGAACGATTCGATGAGGGTAAAGTCAGAGAGATCGAGCGCGTGCAACGGCAGTTACTTCTAGGGTTTACCAGGTTCAACATCCTTAACTTCTGGCACAAAGTGACGCGCGTTTTGTTCCGGAAACGTTGGGAGGAGTTGCTGAGGTTTCGGAAGGAGCTAGAGGACGTGATGCTTCCGATTATAAGAGCGAGGAAGCAAAAGCAAGCCAAGGAGGAAGGTGTTGTTTCGTATGTTGATACTTTGTTGGATATGCAGTTGCCTGAGGAGAAACGCAAGCTCAAAGAAGTGGAGATTGTGACTCTGTGTAATGAGTTTTTTACGGCGGGTACGGACACTACTTCCACTGCGTTGCAGTGGATCATGGCGAATTTGGTGAAATACCCGCATGTTCAAGAGAGGGTGGTGAATGAGATAAGGGAGGTATTGGGTGAGAGAGAAGAGAGGGAAGTGAAAGAGGAAGACTTGCAGAATCTGCCTTATCTGAAAGCTGTGATTTTGGAGGCTTTGAGGCGTCACCCACCTGGCCACTTTGTGTTGCCGCATGCAGTGACTGAGGACGTGGTTTTGAATGATTACTTGGTCCCTAAGGATGGCACAGTGAATTTCATGGTGGCAGAGATGGGGTGGGACCCTAAGGTATGGGAAGATCCAATGGCGTTTAAGCCAGAGAGGTTTCTGAATGATGAAGAGTTTGATATTACTGGGAGTAAAGAGATCAAGATGATGCCATTTGGTGCAGGGAGGAGGATTTGCCCTGGCTACAATCTGGCGTTGCTTCATTTGGAGTTCTTTGTGGCTAATTTGGTTTGGAATTTTGAGTGGAAAGTTCCAGAGGGAGGTGTTGTGGATCTGTCAGAGAAACAAGAGTTCACTGTGGTAATGAAAAATGCATTGCAGGTTCATCTTTCTCCTAGAATCTAGACTCTATACCCACTTCATTCTATAATAATTTGCCTTCCAATGATGGTTTGGAGAATAATTTCATTGTATATTTTGGGATGGAGAGATAGATAGATATTTTGGTGGATATAATGAAAGCATTGCTTATTGATTTTCGTGCCTTGGGTTTTACATAAACCATCCAATAAGATTCTTTGCCCCTATCAGAACAGGGGAAGAAGATTATGCATAGCGAAGCGTGAGGTTTGTAGATAGTAGAGTACACCAGTAGTTAGTCAAAATGGAAGAAAAAAGAGTTGAAAGAGGAATATTTTTTGTCACCAAGTAAACAAACGTAAAATGAAACAATTGTTACACAAAACATGACCCTCAAACCGAGAAACTCACCAGAAGATCTTGCTCAAGCGAGAATATTGGTGCTCAAGGTTAGTCTTAGGGTTAGTTCAGAGAATTTCTCGCTCAGCTAGTAAATGATCATTCAAGTTAGAAGTGAAAAAATTGCTTTCTATGTTGTGGGTTAATGTTCCATTGAGAGCATGTCAGGAGTGAGGTATTTTATGTGAGAGGGCCAACCCATAAAATAGTTATAAGTCCTAATTTTATATAAATTTTAGGAATTTTATTTAGTTATAAGTCCTAATTTTATATAAATTTTAGGAATTTTATTTATTTAACTCACAGAATAATTATAAATTTGTACTTTATTTCATCAATCTTATTAATTTCTCTTTTTTTTAAAAAATGAGTTTATAATTATCTTTTTATACATCTTTAAATCTTAACCTGAATTTAATATTTTAACATCAAATTAAAATAGACCATCATAAAATATAAAAACAACTAACAAATTGATAACAAGTAATAAAAATTATATTACACATGATAATATGTTATAACAGTAAACAAAAATGATAAAAAAATAAATTTTTTTACCTTATTTCTTCACTATAAGAAAAATATAGTCAGCATTATGGATATACAAATACAAAAATTTATCTTTTTGAGATTAGACAAAATCTTTTCTTTTTATATATAAGATTACATATTTATGTTAGGGGCTGTGGCCCCGCAATTTCCTTTTGGTTCCGCTCCTCAATAAAAGTGTGTTTGGATTAGAGAGAAGATTTAAGGGAGTGGAAAAGAAAAGAAATGAGAAGAAATATAAGAAAAAGTGAAGTTGTTTGAATTGAGAGAAAGAGAGTAAAAATGAGTAGAAAGTAAAATAGTATTATTTATTATTAATATTTTTTTTAATTATTTTAAATTTATTACTATAATTATAAAATATAAACTAAAAAATAAATATTATTATTATTATATTTTTAAATTATTATTATAATAAAAACAAAAAAACAAAATAAAAAATATAAATTTAATATTATTATTAATAATTTTTTTAATTATTTAATTTAAAATAAAAGTAATTATTATTTTAATATTATATTAATTATTTAATATTATAATAATATATAAAATATATTTATATTTAAATATATTAATTTTTTTACTGTTTTCAAACACATCTTCTGTCTTTCTTCACTTTTTTCCGAAGAAATATTGTAGATGGGAATTTTTTTGAAATTTATATTTTTGAACCTCGTTTTGCTCACTTTTCTTGTACATCCGCGCTTCTTCACTTTCAATGATTGGAAACAAACACAGAGTAAGAGAGATACTTGATAGATTAAATTGAGCCTAAAATTGATATATAAAATCAATTGAAAATTGTAACTAAAATGAGATAAATGTTGTATTGATAAAATCAATTGAAAATTGTAACTAAAATGAGATAAATGTTGTATTGATATAGTGTAATCTTTTACTATTTTTTAGCATATTTAATAATATCTCAATTTTCATTATTAATAATTCAAATCACATATATTAAGATATAAATAATGATAAAGAAATGTGAAATTATCAGTATCATACCTAAAATAGGTAAATTAAAATAACTAGGATTGCTAATAATTTTATTATGGGTGTAAAGGACTAAATAATACTTTTTTATCATTCATATGATATAATATTGATTATAATGTAATATATAAGTGTTACTTTCTGAGTATAATGATCTTTTAGAAAATATTTAACGTAAAATATATGATATAATGGATATATTTTAGTGTGATGTATGCCTGTATAATTATTGTTTTGATGAGTATTATTTTAAATGATTAACTTACCTTTTTTTTATTTATTTAATTTAATTATTATAATTATGTTTATTATATAAAAAAGATGTTCATGTATATAAAAAGGATACCACTATATAATAAAGCTATCTTAGATATAATTGGAATTTATATATACTATTATTATATTTTGTATCTTTATATTATAATTTTATATTAGTCGAAATTCTTTCTTTAATAAATATAATTTATATTGAATGTATATCATATTACAATTCAACTTTATTTTTAAATATTATATATTATTTTAACAAATGATTTCTAAGTCATGGTATGGTTTTTTTTTAACATTATCTTAACATTATAATATTTAAAATATATAACATTAATATTCTTAAAATGACTATAATTATTAGTTAATTTTAAGAGAAATTATTATATTTAATAAAAATGATGATAGGAAATGTAAGTACGACTAATAGATTTTTAAGCAAGATTAAATTAATATATAAAAAATAAAAATTTCAATAGAAAGGTATAATTATTCATTTTTTAATTATATATTACTATACAATAGATTTATTAATATTGGATATTTAAAGAAAATATCACATTATAATATAAAAAATTATAACCATCAACTTCCCTAAATAATATTATTTTTTTATAATAAAAGTAAAATTTAAGTCTATATTTTTATAAATAATAATATTATATATTTTGAAAAAGAAAGGTTTATATTATGGTAAAAGAAATAGGTATAGGGTATAGATGGAACTCACATGGAAAATTGTAATTTAATTGCTATAGACTATGGCTATAGGCTAACAATAACAAGACTTTGTCTATAAGGTCTCAAATGAAAAAAAATAATAATTATATATATATATATAAAAGAAAGATATATTTATTTCGAAAATAAATATATTTTTTTAAAATTTAATAATTTAAAAATAATAATTCATCTTAATAATTATATATAAAAAAATTAATGACGACAACAAAAAACAATTATATAATTAGTATATCATATAAATATTTTTTAACTTTTTTTTTTAAATTAACTTAACCAGATATACTTTGGAAATATTTAAAGATATTTACATTTATAATTTATTAACTTACTCTTTTTTAAAAAAATAAGAATATGAAAAAAAAAACAAAATATTATATTATAATTTAAAGAACTAAATTTTATTATTTTTTATAATTGTAATAATAAACTTTTAAAATTCTCTTAAAATATTTTTAAAATTAATACGAGAATAAAACGTGTCATTTTCTTTTATGAATTTTCAATTTCGAATTAGAAATAATATATCAAAAACAAGATAAGTAATAAAATTTTAAACTTTGAATTAATAAAATTATGATTTTTCACTTAAGATAAGTAAAAGAAATGAATTAATTAAAAAATTACATACTTAAAATAAAAACTCGTAAAGAAAATAACTTTCACAATACTCTAAATTGAATAAGAGGAAAAGGAAAATTACTATTTGAAAAATTACAAAGTGAATTAAAATAAAAATTCTTTTGGATTTTTTTTTTTACATTATTTGAGATATTATACACTCAAAATAAATAAAAGGTTGAAAAATTATCCGTTATTGTTATGTACCTAAATAAGAAAAAATTAATTTAAACTTTCAAATTTCATTAATTTCAAAGTTGAGAATTAAATCTTTATCTTACCTTATATTTATAGAGTGAAATAGGTTGGGAAGTATTTGCAAAATAAAATATTTCTGGTACCTTACCTACCAAACTAAAATTAAGAAACTAAAAAAAGTTAAATAAATTTATTTAAAAAAAAATTAATACACGCTCAAATATAGGTTTTATTACATAAAAAACTTAATTTTAAAACATATATTTTAGTAAAAGTAATAATAGTATATAATATTTTAGATTAAATTAGAAAAATACAAACTTAATTTTAAATAATATTTTTTTTTTTTAAAAGTACCGGTTGAAACTAATTTTTTATGATGATTTTTATTTCAATTGTAATGGATTTATTTTTAAAAGTAATTGAACTCGCTAATATTTTTTTAATTAAATCCCGTAACTTTTTATTTTTTATTTTTTATTTTACATATTTTTATCTACTTTGTTTTTCTTAAAACGTACCTAATCGGTAAGTCAGTCCATGTCATCAATGGTTGGTCTGGATTTGATGATGAAGAGTGAAGAAATGAAAAGGAAAAAAATATAAAAATAAATAAAATTATTTAAATTATAAAAAAATTAATCCATCTTAATAATTATGAATAAAAAAATTAAGGATGAGAGTGAAAAATAATTATATAACTAATATATCATATAAATATTTTTTAACTTATTTTTTTTTTTAAAAGTAAGAATATGAAAGCACGCAAAATATTATATTATTTAAAGAACCAAGTTTTATTAATTTTTATAATTATAATAATAAATTTTTAAAATTCTCTTAAAATATTTTTAAAACTAATACGAGATTAAATATGTTTCTTTGATGAATTCCTAAATTCGAATTAGAAATAACATATCATTTTTTTTCTATTAAAAAGAAGAACATTTTTATTAGAATTATTATTTTTCACTGAAGATAAGTTAGAGAAATGAGAATTATTTGAAAAATTCATATTTCAAAAACTTGTAAAAAAAACTAACTTTGACAGTACTCCAAATTGAACAAGAGAAAAAAAATAGAAATTACAAAGTCAATCAAAATAAAATTTCTTTAAGAAATTTTTTATACCATTTCAAATATTGTACACTCAAGATAAATAAAGGTTGAAAAATTATCATGCACTAAATATAAAAACTCTACAAAAAATACAAAAAATAGAAGTTAACTTATATTTTATTGGAGTGAGATAGGTTAGGAAATATTTGTAAAAAAAAGTCTTTGTCGTACTTTACATACCAAATTAGAATTAAGAGACTTAAAAAGTTAAATAAATTTATTTTTAAAAAATTTAATACACATTTTTAGTCAAATATAGGTTTCATTTCATGAAAAATATTTTTTATTTTTTTTAAGTTTTTTTAAAATCTCATTCTTTATTTTAATGGAAAAGATGTCCTTCGTAATCTTCTTGAAATTATTTAGATGATAAAAAAATTAGACTTAAAATCATATTTTTATAATCGGTTATTTAATATAAGGGAACTATATATATTATAATTTTTCACTAATCACTCAAATTAATGTTATAATTAGCATAAAAATATCAAGAAAAGAGAAGAAAGGATGATAATCCTAAAAAAAAAATTGTTACATTTTATTATTTGGTATACTTTTTTTCTATACTAAAACTATATAAATTAATATCAACTTTAATGATAAAGTAGTTTCCTTTGTAACTAAATATAATTTATCTCTTTATAATTAATCTTGTAACAAAGACAAGTTTATATAATTCGATTACTCATCCATTTTGCATATGTATATATATACGAATATTTATTTTAAGACATTAAATGTGTTCTCCTATTCATTATTTTCAAATGTAATTTCTTTTTATAAGAGCGAAAATAATTTTCCATAACCTCATTCAAATAATTTTTTATTTTATTTAAATTATTTAAATTAAAAAAAAAAAAAGAGTAAAATCTATATATAGATACTAGAATGAGAGAGACCATGACCCAGCTGATTCTCTAGTAAAACATCCATGTTTGTCTGTCTGGTGGGTTTGACTGATAAACTACAAGCAATCTGAAACCAGTCATGGAACTCTTCTTCTTCCTCGTACTCTCTCTCTGTCTGCGTCTTCATGAGACGCATCTTCTTCTCCCTTAACACCAAAGCCACCACCACCCCTCCTACTCCTTTACTCATCCCAATCATCGCAAACATCCTATTCATAGTAAAATCCTTTCAAATGGAAACAATCGTCAGAACCCTCCACGCCATATACGGTCCCATTGTCACTATCTACGTTGGAACTAGCCCCACCGTCTTCATATCCGACCGCCATCTCGCCCACCAAGCCCTCGTCCAAAATGCTTCTCTTTTCTCTGATCGCCCCAAGGCCTTCGACGCCGCCAAAATCATAAACAGCCACCAACACACCATCGGCTCCGCCTCCTACGGTGCCACGTGGCGCACCCTCCGCCGCAACCTCACCTCCCAGATGCTCCACCACTCCCGCGTCAAGTCCTTCTCCGGGATCCGCAACTCGGTCCTCCACACCCTCCTCACTCACCTTAAATCCGATTCTCAATCCAGCGATTCCGTCAGAGTCGTCGACCACTTCCAATACGCCATGTTCTCCTTGCTCGTCTCCATGTGCTTCGGGGAACGACTCGATGATGGCAAAGTCAGAGACATCGAGCGCGTGCAGTGCCAGATGCTTCTGTTCCGTACAAAATATGAAATCCTCAATTCCTTGCCCAGAGTGGCGCGCGTTTTATTCCGCAAACAGTGGGAGGAGTTGTTGAGGATTCGGAAGGCGCTAGAGGATGTGTTGGCTCCGCTTATAAGAGACAGGAAGCAAAAGCGAACGCAAGCCAAGGAAGAAGGCTTTATTTCGTATGTTGATACTTTGTTGGATTTGCAGTTGCCTGATGGTAAACGCAAGCTCAACGAAGAAGAACTTGTGACGCTGTGTAATGAGTTTTTAATCGGGGGTGTAGATACGACTTCCACTGCGTTGCAGTGGATCATGGCGAATTTGGTGAAATACCCGAATGTGCAAGAGAGGGTGGTGAATGAAATAAGGGAGGTATTGGGTGAGAGAGAAGAGAGGGAAGTGAAAGAGGAAGACTTGCAGAATCTTCCTTATCTGAAAGCTGTGATTTTGGAAGGTTTGAGGCGTCACCCACCTGGCCATTTATTGTTGCCACATGCAGTGACTGAGGACGTGGTTTTGAATGATTACGTGGTGCAAAAGAATAGGACAGTGAATTTCTTGGTGGCGGAGATGGGGAGGGACCCTAAGGTTTGGGAGGATCCAATGGCGTTTAAGCCAGAGAGGTTTGTGAATGATGAGGAGTTTGATATTACTGGGAGTAAAGAGATCAAGATGATGCCATTTGGTGCAGGGAGGAGGATTTGCCCTGCCTATAAGATGGCGATGCTTCATTTGGAGTACTTTGTTTCTAATTTGGTTTGGAATTTTGAGTGGAAGCTTCCAGAGGGAGTTGTTGTGGATCTGTCAGAGAAACCAGAGTTCACTGTGGTAATGAAAAATGCATTGCAGGTTCATCTTTCCCCTAGAATCTAGACTCTGCAATGTACACATCTCACTATATAATAATACTTCGATGACATTAAGGTCTATAATTCCTATGAAGACTACAGTTTGATAATTTTGTCAACTTGTTTTGGCATACAACGTTAATATTTGTTTGTAAAATTAACACAAAAGTACACAGTTTTTTTTTTTTTTAACAAAGGGGAGTTATTTCCACGGATTATTTATATAAGGGGTTAAATGGATCAAAATTTATTGATTAGGGTAAAGTTGTTTATATTTTTTTTTTCAAAATCTATTGAAGCAGTACGACTTCAAACTTTTAGTTTTTTTTTGTTTTTTTTTTTAATTTTGGCTAACTGGAAGAGAGAGAATTTATAGAGGGTAATTTGTGTTTTTTCTTTACTAAAACTTCGTCCCAAAGAGGAAAGTATGATATTCTGTGTATCTTTAGCCAACTTTATCTCTCTGTCTATTATCTAACTACAATTATCTAATTGTAATTTTTTCCGAGAAATTTTATAACAAAAATATAAGGATCACAAAAGTTTTTCATCTATGACCAGATCTATTCTTAATAATTTAAAAAAAATAAATTAAAAGACTTAAAGTGATGTTATGAAACACGACTTCAATAGATTTAAAAAAAAAAAGAATATTTGAAATGAAATCGTGTTAAAAAACACGACTTGACTCTCATCGATAAATTTTAGTCAACTTAATTTTGATCAACTTAATCCCTTACGTAAATAATCCGTGAAAATAACCTCTTATAAAAAAAAATTCGTACACTGACCTACCTAATTATTGAAATAAAAAAAAAACCTACAAAACATACCATATGCAACTAAAAACAAATACCAAATGTCACATATTCTTTGTTGTGAATTTGTTGTATCTTACACTTCTTCTTTAGTCAATTTCGTTTCTTGAGACGTAGAAAGTTTAACCTTTTTATTTTTTTGGAACATGTTTATAATGTTTTCATTCAGAGTTTATGAAGTTCCAAACTTAATTTCATTTGCAACCGATTTTAAAAATTATACCTTTACCATTTTTTTGCAATAGGGTTTTTGACTTTCCTTTTTAAGGGTCTACGAAACCGATTTTAAAAATCAGATTTGTCATTTTTTCTGTTATTGAGTTTCTAATAGATTTTTTTACAATTTTTGGCTTTAGTTCTATGCTTTCACATCTTCAAACTTAATGTTTTTAGTTTGCAAACAAGTAAAGTTTCAGAATTTTCTTTTATGGATATGTGATTTCTTACACATCTTTAGTCGATTTCATTTCTTAAGGATAGAAAGTCTAACCTTTGTTTTCTGTTAACAGATTCATTTATGGAGTTTATAAAGTTTCAACCTTTATTTCATTTTCAATTTTTCCCTTTTAGGGTTCTGCAGATTTTTTACAATTTTTATATCTCGTTGTCTGCTTTGACAGTTTATACACTTCTTTAGTCAATTTTATTTCTCTTCATTTTGAAAGTCCAACCTTTCATATTCTTGGAACAAATTTATAGTCTTTTTTAATTGAGATTATTTTTGGAGTTTTTGATGTTACAAACTTTATTTATTTTTTAACCAAGTTTAATTGTTTTAAATGATTTAGTTTCTTTCCATTTCCTTAATTTTTGCTTTCTTATTCTCCTTTACTTTTATTTTTCTCTTATATTTTAAATTTCGGAAATTTATCATTTTTATGGGTTTGTCTTTTCTTTTTTAGGATTCTGCAAATTTGTTACAGTTCTTACCTTTCTTTATTTGCTTTGACATCTTCAAACCAAGATATTTAATTAGCCGTATTTTTTTCATAGATTCTAGGAACATATTTATAATGTTTTAATTAAAATTATTTTTATAATTTTTTATGTTGTAACTTTTTTTCTTTTTTTTAACCGAATTTTAAGATTTATATAAGAAAGATATATTTATTTTGAGAATAAATATAAAAATTTGTTATTTTTTAATTTAATAATTTAAAAGAATAATTTATCTTATTAATTAAGGTCATTACTGTGTTGAAATGTAAGTATCTCGATGTATATATGATTCTTGTAAGTAAAAATTATATATAAAAAAAATTAATTATGAGAACTAAAAATAATTATATAATTAACATATCATATAAATATTTTTTAATTTTTTTTAATTAACTTAACAAGATATACTTTGGAAATATTTAAAGATATTTATATTTATAATTTATTAACTTGCTCTTTTTAAAAAAAATAAGAATATGAAAGCAAGCAAAATATTATATTATATTATTTAAAGAACTAAATTTTATTAATTTTTATTAATTTTTATAATTATAATAATAAATTTTTAAAATTCTCTTAAAATATTTTTAAAATTAACACCACAATAAAATGGGTCAAAAAAATTTCTATTGAAACAATAATATTTTTATTAGAAGTATTACAATTTTAAACATTAAATGTATAAGATTATATTTTTTTTTCACTCAAGATAAGATAAATAAGAGAAATGAGAATTAGTTGAGAAATTCCATACTTAAGAGAAAAACGCGTAAAGAAAATAATTTTGACTATGCTTCAAATTAAACAAATGGAAAAAGAGAATTACTGTTTGAAAAATTACAAAGTCAATAAAAATAAAAAGTCTTAAAGAAAATTTGTACGGCATTTGAGATATTATAAACTCAAGATACATAAATAAAGGTTGAAAAATTATCACTTATTACCTAAATAAGAAAACTCTAACAAAAATAGAAATCACACTTTTAAAAACTTTCAAATTTTCATTTATTTCAAAGTTGTGAATTAAAGTTGTGGAAATCAAGAACACTTATAGGTTAGGAAGTATTTAGAAAATAAAGTCTTTCTTATACCTTACATACCAAACTTGAATTAAGAAACTAAGAAGGTTAAATAAATTTATTTTAAAAGAATTTAATACACACTCGTAGTCAAACATGGATTTTATTACATGAAAATTATTTTTTATTTTCTTGAAGTTCTTTGAAAATTTCTTTTTTATTTTAATGAAAAAAATGTCGTGAATATTCTTGAGATAGATACTTATGAGATGGTTAACTTCTACAATCAAGATTTCTCAATAATCACACGTTATCGATGAGAATAAGAATCTCTCAAAAAAAAGGAGTAAGTGAATGATGACAATCCTAAAAAATTCTCACCTTCTATTGTTTGTGCTAACTTTTTCTAAACTAAAGTTTTTAAATAAAATTATTTAAATTAAAAAAAAAAAAGAGTAAAATCTATATATACTAGAATGAAAGAGACGATGTTCCATCCGTTTGTCTCTGTCTGGTGGGTTTGACTGATAAACAACAATCCTCACGCTGGAGAAACCAGTCATGGAACTCTTCTTCTTCCTCGTACTCTCTCTCTGTGTCTGCGTCTTCCTGAGACGCATCTTCTTCTCCTTTAAGACCAAAGCCACCACCACCCCTCCTACTCCTTTACTCATCCCAATCATCGCAAACATCCTATTGATGATAAAATCCTTTCAAGCCGATACAATGCTCAGAACCCTCCACGCCATATACGGTCCCATTCTCACTATCTACGTCGGAACTACCCCCACCGTCTTCATATCCGACCGCCATCTCGCCCACCAAGCCCTCGTCCAAAATGCTTCTCTTTTCTCTGATCGTCCCAAGGACCCCACCGCCAGCAGAATCATAGACAGACACCAACACAACATTAGCACCGCCTCCTACGGCCCCACGTGGCGCACCCTCCGCCGCAACCTCACCTCCCGGATGCTCCACCCCTCCAGCGTCAAGTCCTTCTCCGGGATCCGCAACTCGGTCCTCCACAGCCTCCTCACTCACCTTAAATCCGATTCTCAATCCAACAATTCCGTCAGAGTCGTCGACCACTTCCAATACGCCATGTTCTCCTTGCTCGTCTCCATGTGCTTCGGGGAACGACTCGATGATGGCAAAGTCAGAGACATTGAGCGCGTGCAGTGCCAGATGCTTATGTTCCTTAAACATAATAACATTCTCAATTCATGGCCCAGAGTGACGCGCGTTTTATTCCGCAAACAATGGGAGGAGATGTTGAGGATTCGGAAGGCGCAAGAGGATTTGATGGTTCCGCTTATAAAAGACAGGAGGCAAAAGCAAAAGCAAGCCAAGGAAGGTGTTGTTTCGTATGTTGATACTTTGTTGGATTTGCAGTTGCCTGATGGTAAACGCAAGCTCAACGAAGAGGAAATTGTGACGCTGTGTAGTGAGCTTTTAGTCGCGGGTGTAGATACGACTTCCACTGCGATGCAGTGGATCATGGCGAATTTGGTGAAATACCCGGAGGTGCAAGAGAGGGTGGTGAATGAAATAAGGGAGGTATTGGGTGAGAGAGAAGAGAGGGAAGTGAAAGAGGAAGACTTGCAGAATCTGCCTTATCTGAAAGCTGTGATTTTGGAAGGTTTGAGGCGTCACCCACCTGGCCATTTTGTGTTGCCGCATGCAGTGACTGAGGACGTGGTTTTGAATGATTACGTGGTGCATAAGAATTGGACAGTGAATTTCTTGGTTGCGGAGATGGGGTGGGACCCTAAGGTTTGGGAGGATCCGATGGCGTTTAAGCCAGAGAGGTTTCTGAATGATGAAGAGTTTGATATTACTGGGAGTAAAGAGATCAAGATGATGCCATTTGGTGCAGGGAGGAGGATTTGTCCTGCCTACAATCTGGCGTTGCTTCATTTGGAGTACTTTGTGGCTAATTTGGTTTGGAATTTTGAGTGGAAGCTTCCAGAGGGAGGTGTTGTGGATCTGTCAGAGAAACCAGAGTTCACTGTGGTAATGAAAAATGCATTGCAGGTTCATCTTTCTCCTAGAATCTAGACTCTGCAATGTACACATCTCACTATATAATATTGTCTCTAGATTCTGCAATCTACGCATCTTACTGTATAATATTGTCAATCAAATACTGAATAATAAATTGGAAAATAATTTCTTTATGATGCAAGTATGGTTTATTCATTTAATGTATCTTAATAATTCTTTAACCAGAACCTAGTATATATTGAGAAGTTTTGTAGCTCAGATCACAGGAGAAGATGGTGAATAGCATAGCTTGAATTTCTTGTTTTAGTGATTTACTTTTGAGAAGCTATGGCTTGCATTGACAAGTTGACAGTTTCTCAAATTGATTGAGAAAAACAATAACATCTTTCTTTTACCACTTTGCTTTGTAGCCTAGGTATATAGATGATAAAGTTGAAAGTATAAAAGTATGTGGATTATAGAAGTTCTCAAACTCGAAACAAACGATTAATAATACTTGGAGTACACGTTGTTTGTGAAAAAAAATGATGATTCTGGTTCTTTCTACTCTTTAAACCTGCAAATAATTTTTTTTCCTAAGAACATATCATAAATGTTTCGTTTTTCTAAATTAAGTTTGGAGCATTAGAAAAACAAACCAGACTAACAACTAGTTTGGGATTTGGAATTGAAAGAGTTGTAAGAGAAAAACCCACTGGGTTCCATATTCGTCTTCTTTTTTACGTGTTGTTCTCTTCTTTTTTTCATTAGAGATCATTCACTTACTTTCCGTTCGTTACTTTCATTCGTCTTTCATAATTTACTCGTGATTATAAGTCTTTTTTCCCTTTCTCTTACCATTACATTTTTTTTCTTCATTATTGTTGAGTTGAATTTCGAATGATATTATGAAGTTCCATGTTGCATGTAGAGCTATGGTGATAGGTAAGGTTATTCTTAAATAGAAATAAGTGGAGGATCTCCCTGGAACCCATGTCTTCATATTTTTTTTTTCATTAAACCAAAGATAATTTTGTCAACTTGTTTTGGCAGAGTTAATATTTTTTTTAAAAATTAACACAAACTATACAAACCTACCTAATTATGAAATCCATGGAAAGGCAAAAATCAAATATGATTTTTTTCTTATCGATTTAATGCATTAAAAAATTTCACATTAATTTAGTTTAATTAAAATAGTCCTTCTTTAATAGAAAGTGATTATAGTTTCGTGCATTACAAATTTCACATTATTTTTTTAAAATTAATTTGTAAATCTTAGTCCAACAAATTTCACATTATTTTTTAAAAATTAATTTGTAAAACTTAGTCCAACTTTGTTTCTTATACATGCTAAAGAGTGGTTATGAATTTAAATATTTTTAAATTATATAAAAAAAAATATAATTTATTAAAATAGGATTCAATTTAAATTTAATAACTTATTAATCAAAATTTTAGTATATTAATTATAAATCTAATGAATTTAAGATTTATTTTTTATTATATATATATATATATATATTATAGTTAAACTTGTAAAATCTTCTTATACAATCAAATACATTAAAATTCTTCCCAATTTTATTTTTATGAATATAAAATTGATATAAGTAGAGTAAAGAAACATAGTTATATAAAAAGAAATTGAAAATAAATGTTACCTTTATTGCATAAGAGAAATCTTAGATAAGCAAAATGGGATAAAACAAAAATGTCACTAAAATATTGGATGATTAATTTATTTTTAATTTTATAAAAATAAATGATAATGTTTTGTTATTTAAAAATATTTTTTCTTGATCTTTTTTAATGAAATCATGTCTAGTATTCTTTACATAAAAATATATCTTAATCGATTCAAACTGAATCTTAAAACATTATTTTAATTTTAATTTTATCTAAATTGAAACTAAATCGAATAAAGAATTTGCAAATGCTCTGGTCTTTCATTTTAAAGAAATAAAATTACATGGGATACATTCTAGAGACAAAAATAATTAAATTGCAAGAAACTAAAAACCATCATTATCAAATCAAAATCACATTTTTTTAGAAATTATATTATATACTTTATGAATAATTAATCTTTGTTCATGGGATTTCCTTCTTCTAATAACTGGGTTTTTTTTTTCACAAATATCTTGCTTAAAAAGCAAAGTTAAGTATAACTCAAATCTACATTATTTCGTACTAGAAAAAATTTAATCCTTATTTATACAATCCAAGAAAAGTATGTTTATTTTAACAACTACTTTTCCGAACCCAATGATTTAAATTAAAAATTCATATTTTTACTAAAAAATAAAAAATTATTTATTTTAGTATAATAATCTATAATTTTAATTTGTCTTAGATTAAAAAAATAATAATTAACATGTTACTCTAAACAATATGAACCTAGGGTTATTGTTATTGTATATGAAACGAGTGGTATAATTTGGATGTAATGGAATAATATATATTGAAATTATGCATACATTTAGCAGGTTGAAAAAAGTGGAGAAGATGCCATACCCGAAAAACATGACAGAGGAAGCCAAAGCCAAAGTCAGAAAACCCAAACTCAGTTGCATTTCCCGTGTCACCACCGCGTCTCTGACACTCTTCTCCGCCATGACGCGAAAACCCCTTCTCAAGCAAATCCTAGCCACGCTCTTCCTCCTCTTTGTCCTCTACGCCATCTTCAACGCCTTCTTCCACCCCACCGATTCCTCCGCCTTCGACACCCCCTTCTCCTTCAACTCCGCCTCCTCCGTCCTCCTCGCTTCAGGCTCCCCCAAATCCCCTCCCGTCAAGGTCTTCCTCTATGATCTCCCCCGCAGGTTCACCCACGGCGTCATCCGTAACCACGCCCTCGCTCGTGGCGCACGCGTCGCCGAAGAACACGATCGCGTCTCCTCGCTCAAGTATCCGGGCCACCAGCACATGGCCGAGTGGTACCTCTTCTCGGATCTCTCCAGAACCGATTCCGAACGCGCTGGCTCGCCCGTGGTTCGCGTCTCGGATCCCGAGGAGGCCGATTTATTCTTCGTGCCGTTCTTCTCGTCGCTGAGTTTGATCGTGAACCCGCCTCGACCGCCCGGCTCCGGTTCCGGTTCGGAGAAACCGGTTTACAGCGACGAGGAGAATCAGGACGCGCTGGTGGAGTGGCTGGAGGAGCAAGAATATTGGAAGAGGAACAATGGGAGGGACCACGTGATCGTGGCTTCGGATCCGAATGCGATGTACCGGGTCATCGACCAGGTCAAAAATTGCGTGTTGCTTGTCTCCGATTTCGGGCGGTTGCGACCCGATCAGGGATCGCTGGTGAAGGATGTCGTTGTGCCCTATTCGCACCGTATCAGAACGTACGCCGGTGATGTCGGTGTTGCCGATCGCAAGACCTTGTTGTTTTTCATGGGCAATCGGTATCGCAAAGAGGTATTATCTTATGTTCAAATTGAGACTTTGGATTTCAATTTTAAGATAATGAGTTGTTTGTGTAATTTGATATTCTATAGCTTTACCCCAAGGTTTTGAACTAGTCGTGATCCATGACATTGGGGGACATTGTCAAAAAATGCTGTTGATGTGGCTGCAATTGCGGTTGCATAGAACCTAAAAATCTTGACATTCGCAGCTAAAATTGTGGTTGTGGACCATTTATTGAATCCTTGGTTCTACCTGGAATGGGAAAAACTAATTTAGCTTGTGCATTGGAGTCAATGGTGGAACGAACATGCTGCGGGAGGGCAATTGAATTTTGATCTAGTTGGGAGAGTTCGCGCTATGAACTTTTGGAAATGGCTGGTTGTTATGAATTTAGTTTTAAGCAGCAAATTGAAGGATGATAGATTCAATTCAGTTTTAGTATTTTATTTAGATAGCTACCGAAGAATCTCCTCTCTGGTGATCTTCGATACATGCCTTACGTTTGTCTTTGTCTCTGTCCTTATTAGTTTCCTAGGCATTAAATTTTCCTCTATTCTGACTGTTTGCAGAACCAGACTCCCTTTCATTACCTACATGGTATCAATTGTTGATCTTACAGTCTTTAAAAACTAACAGAAGTTTGATTTGCAAAAGAGACTAATATTTCAAGACGTGACGAACCCAAGGTTTGGAATCTCGTCAAGAAAGGGATCGCATATAGTGTCTTAAACAATGACTCAAATAAGATTGTCTTCGAAGAAAAATAATACCACTGGGAGACCAAAAACAAAAATAAAAATGCAATCTTTTAAACTGTATGTATTCTTTGCTTGGGGTAATGTTGTACTTTCTGGTGGTCTTGTATTCTGTGTAGTTCCAGTAGCACTAACTATCTACATTAGGTTTCCCATTCTATTTTCATTTAAATACTCTAGCATCATGCTGCATGTTGTTTTCCTTGTATGTGCTAAAATAACCAGAACATTGCTGTTGATTTGGATGATTTATTCTTCTTGTATTGATTCCTTCTTGTTCAAATCTGTTTTACAGGGAGGTAAAATCCGTGACACACTCTTTCAAATTCTAGAAAATGAAAAGGATGTCATAATAAAGCATGGAGCACAATCCAGAGAGAGCAGGCGGGCAGCTTCGCAAGGAATGCATACATCGAAGTTCTGTTTACATCCTGCTGGAGATACTCCATCAGCCTGCAGACTGTTTGATGCTATAGTTAGCTTGTGTATTCCAGTCATTGTTAGTGATAGTATTGAGTTGCCTTTTGAAGATACTATAGACTACAGAAAATTTGCAGTATTTGTGGAAACTACTTTTGCCATAAAGCCTGGATATTTGCTGTCAAAATTGAGAGCAGTGTCCGCAGAAAGAATCATAGAATACCAGAAAGAACTAAAGGAGGTTAGTAGTGCTGGCATAATTAATTTTTGCTATGAACTTTGTGGGTGCTATTACTATTTTCTTTTACTCCGCCTGTTGCATTTTTTAATCTCTTGGAAAGTATGACAAAATCAGTACATAGAATGATATTTGGTGGACTTTAATTGATATTGATATTTATAGATATTGCATTCTTTTTTTCCTGTTTTTCTCTCGTTCTTTATTATTTTGTGTATTCATACACAGTGATGTTATATTGATCAGAAGACAAGTTCTGTGGTCTTTTAACTAAAGTGTTTAATAACTAATTTTTCATCAGTAAGAGGGTGGTAATTTTTCTCATTGTTTTCCTGTTATGGTTCTTATACAGTTAATATGCGAAGTTTGTTAAGAGCATTCACTGTTACTTGATTCTATTTTGAAAATTTCCCCTCTTTGTACACCAGTTCATTTAATTTAACTTGTTTCAGGTTAAGCGATACTTCGAATATGACGAACCCAATGGGACAGTTAATGAGATTTGGCGCCAAGTTGCAAAAAAACTATCCTTGATTAAATTGATGATTAACCGTGAGAAAAGGCTTTTTGGAAAGGAATCGGTGTGCTCTTGCGTATGTACTAACCAGTCAGCGATTAGGACCCTATAGCACTTGTCCCTATATCAGGTTAGGCATTCCATGAAATCTGTGGGTCAGTTTTGTCTGGACATTGCGAGGTGATGAGGACAAATATTTGAATGAGGGATAATGATAGTTGTGACTTGACGAAACTTGATTATCTCAGTCTTCTCAACAGCTCGTCCCCCATCGTAATGCGTATGAGATATGCAAGAGAAAGTTATTTGTGTAATTATCATTATCCATTACATTAAAAATCCTTCAATGTACTGCGGGGCTTTACTCAAGTACGATATCTCGAGTCTGTACAGAGCTGGTCACCTGCCATGTACTACGATTATACCCAACATGTTTTGTTGTTGTAGATTCCAATATGCCCCACTGAAGTTTAAGCATTCACAGATCTAGAGTAGGAAGGAAACTTAACATTATAGCGTGATTGAATTGTACAGGATGAGAATAAAGTCATTATTATTTTTTACATCATAATATACTCTCTTTCTCGGTTCTTTTGTTGTAGTTTACTGACTATGTGTGGCATAAGATGGGTTGAACTCAAGTCTTCATATCCAAGATCATCAAAACAACTGTCTCTTTGTCAAAGTTCGGGTTTGAAGTAATTTAGGGTCAAACTCAACAATGCTGACATAAATTGTTGGACATTATTATATAATTAAATTAAATCAGCATGAAATAAAATTTATTTATTCTAAAATGTAATAATGATAAAGAAAGGATTTGATCTAACAATTGAACTTGCTAGATAAAAATAGTTTTTACCATATTAATCACCTTATTTATCTTGAAGAATAATAATTATGATATTTCAACTACAACTCTATGTAATTTCAAAATTACAAGTCATTTATAATTTCATATTAAATATCCAAACAAAATTATACTATCAATCTTGTGGCCACTCATAAGTATTTTGTAAAAGTTTCTTAAGAATAACAACACAACACCTTTTACATATATCTAAATTCTCGTCCTACCACCTATCGACAAAATCATATAAATTTCATAAAATTATTATCACTAGAAATGATTACAAAAAATTGAAAAAAAAAAAAAATGTCATTCTTAATTCTTGCTGTTCATATTTTGGAAAATATTAAACATACACTCAATATTTTTTTTATATACCTAATTATATTTTGGATAAAAAATGTTATCTGACAATTATTCCAAAGATAAGACACGTTAATTGTTGCATAAACATGTATTAGATCTGACCTTCAAATACTCTAATGTTAAAGTTTTTTATTAAGTTCAAATAAATATTATATAATCATTTTAAGTAAAAAACAATTGAAAAATTGTTTGTTCACGCATTATCCATAATATTTTTTTGGGAGGTGAGAGATATTTCAAAATAGATGTAAAAATCTTTTTTTTTTCAAATAAATAATAAAACTATATTTATACAATTTATAGAAGCGCTAATATCTATATATTTAGATTAGGTAGACTTACAAATAAATATAATAATAAATATTATGATATATCATAACAAAATTTATATTTTATAATTTAAATCAAAATCAAATAATTATTTATAAATATATAAAAAAAAAAGTTACGCCTTAAATAATTAGGAGGCTTAATGCCAATGTCAGAACGACTAGTGTTCTACACGACCATGAGAGAAAGAAGGGATCGCTGCCATGGTTCCCAGTGAAGTTGAAAATTGTGATGAATCCATTTTTAAGTGAAAATCTCACACCAATTTGTAGAGAGACTTCTGTGTAGAAGGGCCTTCTTTATAGCTTGTAAATGAACAATCTTGGTCGTTGAAATTTGGTGGGCCATGCTTGTGTTATGATAGCCATCAGCATATTCTCGGGTTCTCAACATTTTAACTATATATTTAGAACCATAAGAGAAAAAAAGAAAAAAAAAAAAAAACTTGGGTGGAAAGAAGAAGAAAAATGGCAAATTTTGTTCTGCAGGTTCCAAATACTTTGAGGAGTTTCACTGTGTTTGCTTCGGCCAATCCCAACGGTGCAATACTCCCTCTATTTCTTTCTGTCAATTAAAATTGCGTATTTTTTTTCTCTTTGTTTCAATTTCAAATGGTTTATATAAATATTTAGGAGCTCCACCTGGTGGTTCTGGAAGCAGTAGTGGTGGGGGTGGAGGTCCAGTGATATTGGAAATTCCTCTAGATAAAATTAGAAGGCCTTTGATGAGGACCAGAGCAAATGATCCAAACAAAGTTAAGGATTTAATGGATAGTATCAAGGAAATTGGTCTTCAAGTGCCTGTAACCACTTGCTCCTTTTTGCCGATTTATGTTTAAAATCTCTCTGCAATTGCTTTTGGAGTTTATTTACTGTTTCTGCTATATTGGGTATGCCTTTTCTGGGTTTATGGGAAAGTGAAGATAGGGTGTTTGCTTTTATGTGTTTTGAGGACCATCTGATGTAGTTTGTGTCTAATTATTAACTGAAAAATTATTCATTTTGTGTCTAAAATGAGTGTTTTATTTAGATAAAAAGAACAAATATGAAAGTGCTGGTGAGTAGATATTTGCTTGTTGTAACTATTAAAGATTTGTTTTATTTTCATTAAGAGGTAAGAGTTTCATGTTTAGCTGAAAGAGATTTCGAGAGGTCTTTCTTTTGTAGTATCTACACGAGTAAAAGAGCGACCCTTAGGTGTTTAGCCATAGATAGAGTCTTTAAGAGTTGTTAAGGTCTTCTCTCATTTTCAAGGTAAGGTTTTTTTAGGAGTTGAGCAATGGATGCGTAGATTCATTGTTACAGCCATTTTCTTTTTATATTGTTTATTTGTGACTGAGGATTAGTTGAGACAAGACTAAAACATTTAGATTCCAATTTTATTTTTGACAGATTGGCCCTTTATGATGATTACTTGATACAGTGGATACTGTACAAGCATTACTTTGTTTAAGAGAACTTTCACCAGATCATTACTTTTACAAGAAAATAAAATATCATTTCAACGATCCGGTAGTAATCTTGTTTGGCTTCACACAACCATATTAAGCTAGGATTCAGTTTAGAAGATAATAAGAGAGGATGCATCCCTTATAATTGATTTTGACTGGAATTGTGTGAATAGTTGATATTTAAAACCGAGAAATATAGAACAAGATATGAAAGCTTGGTTGATTTTTTAGTACAATTATTCTGACTACAATATCATCATTATTAAATAGATTTCTGGTTCATGAAAATATATATATCTGAACTGTTAATTCGACTTTCTTTTAAGTGATGCAGATTGATGTCCTGGAGGTTGATGGAGTCTATTATGGTATGTGTTTTTCTGGATTGTTTGTGGAATCTTATAATTTTACTACCATATTACCTGGTCATGCTGCTCACAGTTAAAATTATAAGATTCCATTCCACCAACAACAGAATCAATATGTTTTCAACATCCATCCATGCCTCTCTCAGAGAAAACTTGATATATCCATTGTCTTTGGTTTGTAGGTTTCTCTGGCTGTCATCGCTATGAGGCTCATCAGCGTCTTGGACTCCCCACTATCCGTTGCAAAATACGCCGTGGTACAAAAGAGACTCTAAGGTAGGTTAGATAAGATGTTTGGTTAACTCTTTTGTAAAGTATAGGTGACTCAAATTCACTATCTCAGTCACTGATTATCGTTTTGCATTGTGCAGGCACCACCTGCGCTAAGCATGTCACCCTTTTATCGTTCAAGTTAGTACATGACAATTGGCAATGACAGGACACAGCACAGGAGTGTCCTTCTTGTCAAGGCACTGTGATTTCAATGGAAATTGCTAATGACATATCTTGGATGTATTGTGATAAAGTTGCGGGTCTGCATATATATATATATATATATATATGAAAATGCAATTATTTCCTCTCAAGGACCAAGAGGATAGTGAACTATTGATACTGAAAAGTTTGAAAATTCATAATCTGATTTCTCTTACTCTATTAGTTATGTTGTATCTGTTATTACTTTTTCAAGTTCTTTGTAGGAAAGCACTATTCATCTAGTCAGAATTTGGTAACTTAGGAAGAATAAACATCAAAATTGGTTGGCTTACTCAAAAGCTAAAGAAAACAATGTTGTAAACATATTTAGCTAAAACAATTTCTATAATCTAAAGGCTTTGAGGTTTGTACTCTTACATCAATTATTAAGAAAAAATAATTAAATCAAGGATGGGATATAAATAAAGAGAAGAACAATACCTAAAACTTTTAAGAATGGGAAAACCGACCAAGTGAAGGTAAAAGTCAAGGAACTTTCACTTAAATTTTTAAGATTCTTATGCATAAACTAATTTTAATTTATGAAGAACAAAAGATATTTCTTTCTTTTTATTTTTCTATCTTAAAACTACTTCTAAGAAGATATTCCAAAAAATCCTGTTACCATCATCTCTAACAATATTAATACTACTAATGTTACTATCAGCATTAGTATTATTACTATTGCCACACTAGCAGTAATACTACTAGAAAAATCTAAGTATTACTACTAATCCTGCTACCACTAGAAGTACTACTTCTAATATCAAGTCACTTGCATTAGACGACTATTATTAATATTATCATAACTTGCATTAGATTAGTGTTGTCACCACAAATAGTAGTAACTGATACAATTATCACCACCGAATTCTTTGTTTGGTTTAACAAAATCTTTAGGTTGCTTCTCAAGAATTAGGTTTTTTTTTTTATTTTTTATTTTGGGTTAAACACATGAGTCATGATCCCAAGTTAGTAGCTTGACATGGTTGAGGTGTTAGACTTAACAAATGATTATCATTGATAGGTAGTGGCGGATGCACGTAGATTTCAGGGGGTGCATTTAACCTTTTTCTAAAGATTTGAAACATACTGTCCATTGCCTCCACTAAGATATTTAAATTGTCCCACTAACTTAGGGTCTTAGATTTCCCACTCTTAGATTCCCCACTAATAGGTGATTATTTGACATCAAGGATAACAAAGTGTTTATTGGAATTGATTCTTGATAAAATTTTACCTACAAATTTTGAGGGAGATGGATGTAGACATGAGGACCAACTTAAATGGAATTGATTTATGGATGAAGAACTTAGCTTGAAGATGGTTTAAATCAATTTTATATTGGTGCGACTCCACCACCTTGAGTATATGCTACATGCACAATCCAAACATCAACATAAATTTATTAAATAAAATAATATAAACGTGATTGTTCATGCAACTTTCATAAGAATTTTGGACAAACAAACATATAGGTCAACAATAATTATTTTATACTACCACACATGACATAAAAAGAATTACTACATCCTCTCATCCAAATTTTGTAGTAATTTTTTATTAATATTTTTTGTTTATTGATTTTATACATAAATAAAATACAGGTAACAAGCTTGAGGATATTTATATTTCAAAAAGTGAAATATTATAATAATTGTTTATTAATATTTTATTATTTAATAATCATATTAAAAAGAATTATAAAAAGTCAAAACAAAATATAAAAAATAACAAAGATTCTCCCAATGAAATTAACCCTAATAATAATAATGAATTTGTATATAAAAAAAAATTAAATTTGGTTAAGAAATTATTTTTTATAAAAAAATAATAATAAAAAACAATAAAATTAAGATTCTTATATGATATATGATTAATATAAAAGAAAAGTATAAATTAAAATAATATGGAAGGAATGAATAAAAAATATAAAAATTTAAAAGATAAGTTTATATAAAATAGGTTAAGATTGAAAAAAAAATTCTTAATTTTTTTTTATAAATTATTAATTTTATAATTTTTTATTATATTTTAACATAAATAAATATTAGAATATCAATTTTATTGAGAAATAATTATTCTTAAAATATTAATATTTGTTTTAGTAAATAATATATAAACATGGTCATGTAATATCTTTTCCTTAATACATTGAAAAATAGTAGAAAAAGACCAACACAATATATTTGAAATGAGTAGAATCCAAATATATTAAGCTCTCTAGGCATCTTTAATAAATAGTGTTCATTTAGAATGCACAAGATCAACAAAACTTGCTTCATTTTTATTTATTGGTCGATGTCATGTTAGGATAAAATTCAGTTAATTATAAATAAACTAAAATCAATTTCTAATTAATTTATATAATAATTTTATATTATTAATATTTCAAAATTAAACTCCTGTTTTATATCCATGTTTCATTTTCTCTTCTTAATCACCTTTTCAGTTTTTCTTATTTATTTTCTCTCATAAACCAATTTAATGTCAAATGAACTATTTTCAATTTTTTAAATATATATTTTATAAATTTAAATTACCTATTTTTGTAGTTAAAATTAATAATTAACATCATTGACCCACTTTAAACATACACGTATAAGTAATATAAATAATCCGGATGGTTGAAAAGATGTAATTTAAATTCAAGAAAAAATATATTTCAAAATTAAAAATAAATTATATTTAGAATGAATAGTTTAAAAAAATTAAATTGCATAAATAATTTAAATACATTTTATTTAATTTAGTTTCTTATTTCTTAAAAAATTAATTTAAATTTTATATTTCTAGAATAATTCAAAATTATTTTTCTATCCCTTTAAACTTGATTATATTAATATTTAAAATTAATTTTCCACTATTAATATTCATGACGGTTCGGATTTTGAAAAGGGTTTTGTTTTTACAATTTTCCCTGTTGTCTGAGAGAGGGAGAGCAGAGAGAAACGAAGCAATGGAGGGGGCATCTTATGCGCGGATGCCGAGGGTGAAAATCCGTGAGTTGAAGGACGATTACGCCAAGTTCGAGCTCCGGGACACGGACGCGAGTATCGCCAATGCACTGCGGCGCGTGATGATCGCGGAGGTGCCGACGATTGCGATCGACCTGGTGGAGATAGAGGTGAATTCTTCGGTGCTGAATGACGAGTTCATAGCGCACAGACTCGGCCTCATTCCGCTCACGAGTGAGCGAGCCATGTCCATGCGCTTCTCACGTGACTGCGACGCTTGTGACGGCGACGGCCAATGTGAATTCTGCTCTGTGGAGTTTCATCTAAGGGTTAAGTGTATGACTGATCAAACCCTCGATGTCTCCAGTAAAGACCTATACAGTTCCGACCATTCAGTCGTTCCTGTTGATTTCTCTGACCCTGGTGCAGATTCTTCCGAGAACAGGTGCGTGTTTTTTTTTTTAAACCCTAGATGTTGAAATGGGTCTTTATTGATTTCAACTGGTTATTTGGGGTTTTCAAATGGGTTTTCTTGGTTTTTAACTGGGTGTTTGGTTTTGCTTATGGGTTTTCATTGTTCTCGAGTGTGGTTTTTTTTAATGGGTATTCTTCGTTTTTAACTGGGTATTTTATTTTTTTTCATATTGGTGTTCTTCGTTTTGAATTGCGTGTATTCAGGGGGGTTATCATTGTGAAGTTGCGGCGAGGACAAGAGCTGAGGCTGAGAGCGATAGCTAGGAAGGGGATTGGCAAAGATCATGCCAAGTGGTCACCGGCTGCAACTGTCACTTTCATGTATGAACCAGAGATTCATATAAATGAGGACTTGATGGAGACACTGAGTCTTGAGGAGAAAAGAGAATGGGTTGATAGCAGTCCTACACGTGTGTTTGAAATTGATCCAGTAACACAACAGGTTTGGGTTCTTCTCATTTGTTCTCTTATGAATATGGCTATGCTCGTTCTATTATTGTTATCTGATTCATATTCTGGGTTGAATTAAAATACCTAGCATGTCTGGTTTGGTGCTTAAATTGTAGATTGTTTTATCACCTGAGTATATTGCTTTTTGGAATTTATCCTAACAAACGCATGCCAATTATTTCTGATCAAATTTGCAAGTTTATGCTAATCCCTTAACCTCAACATTGTATGCTGTGTCTTCAACCATTTGGATTAAAGTGGTGAACAAAGTGCAATTAGAGGTACTTATACTGCAGCCTCCGTCACTTCCAAGCTCCCATCTCAGTTAATGTAAAAACAATTCTTCTGTCAAAACTGAAAAACAGGGGGAAAGTGAACAACGTATCATTCTGGAAGGTGATTTCAACTTCTTGTAAAAAAGACTCTGCAAGTAAGGCAATAACTGAAGCAGAGTTATTAATTATATGCTACTGTAGCAGAGAATTGATTTGCTGTGTGTTTTGCCTTTGTGGCCACAATCAAGGTTCAAGAAGCGACCATTTGTGGCAGTAAAGTGCCTTTTTTACCCTTAAAAGAGCAGTTTATTGTATCAGGTGCTATGTGCTGATTACAAAAATCCCTCTAACAGCGTTAAGGTTTTCTTGGAGGGCTATTTTTTTTATTTTAATTTCCAAAATTTAAATCTATAGATGTAATAATTGTGAAAATGATAAAGAAGACTGGGATTTAGAAGATGATTGATAGTTCCTATCTATAAAACTTGTATTTGACTTTTTGGTATTTTCTTTCATGTTTTGTTTAAGACACCTATGACTATTAGTTATGAATGTTATTAATTTTGAGCAATTGTCACCTTTTTTAGAATTTATATGCATATAGTATACAATATAAATAAAACTATAAAAAAAATTCAAGCCATTTTGCTAGTGTTTTTAGAGCCAGCTGCTACATGTCACAATCTGTGATTTAAAAAATTGTTTACTATGTTTTGCTTTACACGTGTGGCATTTTATAGTTAATCATGTATATATAATGAATATTGAATAATTCTTTTTTTTTTTGAGTGCGTGACTTTTCATTTTTCCCAGAGTGCTAGAGTTTTATGGTTTGGTCACTATCTGAGATTGATAACTATAAACTCAAATGCCAAGAAAAAAAAACATAACATTGCTGGAATGAATGTTAAGGACTTGTACCCATCCAGTAATAAGCTATCATTTTCATAATGAATCTTGAGCTGCAAATAAATTTACAGTAAACGAGACTTTAGTATCAAGATTTGCAGTCCAGCTCATGATGGTGGATGTATGGTTTTCCCGATGATTATTTACAGAAGATATCGATACTGTTTGTTGTCTAAGGAAGACACATTAAGAGTTCTTGAAAGTTTCTGATCTATCTGGCTGATTCCGTCAGCCACTCGATGCTATACATATTTTTGTCTATTTTGAAATGTTGATGTTATTAATGTTAATATGCGGTAGTTGAAGTTAGTAGTTAATATCCTTTTTTAGGATCAATGTGTTTTTTTGTAATGAATCCTTCTTTGAAATATTATGTTTTGTCGAACTAAAACTTTGAATTTTTCTATCTTTGAAAATCAAATGTGTTGTTTTTGGCATTTATTAGGTAATGGTGGTTGACGCTGAGGCATACTCATATGATGATGAGGTGATTAAGAAAGCAGAAGCCATGGGGAAGCCTGGGCTTGTGGAAATCATTGCAAGGCAGGATAGCTTCATATTTACAGTTGAATCTACTGGAGCAGTTAAAGCTTCTCAATTAGTACTAAATGCCATAGAAATTCTCAAGCAGAAGCTGGATGCTGTGCGGCTATCTGAAGATACAGTGGAAGCTGATGATCAGTTTGGTGAGCTAGGTGCACATATGCGAGGAGGATGAGTGGTTGATTGTTTTAGAAGGATATCAAATCTGTTTCCCTTAGAACTTGTTTCTTGTACTTAACTGAATAGCAGCAGCTTGTGTTAACTTGTTGAGTCAAAGATGCTAATTACTATTTTCCCCCTTGAAGAACATAGATAGTTTATGTTATCTTTCACTCTTATCATTAAGCAAACTCACGCACACAAAAGTTCTATTCTCTACTCTTGTCATGTTTGTTTCCTTTATTTTGTCTACAATGGTCGAAAGGAAAAACTCATAATCTGGAAGTCTTAATTGTTTATCTTTTTTAATAGCATAAGTAATTACAAAGTCTCTATGAGGAAAGAACTTGACGAGGACATTTAACGAATTAGAGAGACATTACCAACATATTTTTTAATATAATATGCTGTTCTTGCAATATATTAAAATCACCTATCAAAATAATATATATATATATATATATATGACAATTTTGTAAACTTGACTCTTTTTTACTATATTCCAATCATGATTGTGTAATTTACTACAATTTAATTTATTAGGAAAGCATTAAAATTGTTAGAACGTGTATTTGTTAACACTAGTATAAAAAGAGCTATTGCAACAACTATATCTAATGAAGTAAAAATGTAGTTTATCTTGTCCGTCTGAGAATTCAGTTCGAGTAAACTTGCAAATACTCGAGATTATATTAATCCGTTAATTTTACAAAATCTTTAATATAACTTAACTTCTGTAAGCAAAGCAAAATTTCTTTTGAGTCTTCTCTTTCCCTTACTTTTGATTCATTTTACGCAGAAAAAAAAAAACTAAGATGAACATTTTACAATATCACGAACGAAAAGAACGTGATGTTTTGCAGAATCTAATACTTATAATTTCAGGAACGAAAAGTTGATCAATTTGATTCCCTACTAAAGGCTACTATACTCGAGTGGCATTTGCTTAATACAACACATTTTGCATTACACGCTTTTATATTTTAGAGAAAAGAATGTGTTTTGTTGTTTCATTAACTAAAAATGTAGTGACGTAAATATAAATTTACGACTAAATATCATTACTGATTGCATTACAAGCTCCAGAATACCTCTTCCAACAGATTTCAAGAAAGTAAGATATCAAGATTTGGCTATATAAGCATTAAATAGAATGAACACCTGATTCCGGCTAAAACAGCAAGGACTTAACATTGATTTAAACTATCCAGGCGACTACAAAAGGACGATTTAGTATGATATACATTTTTCTAAAATTTGTGCAAACCTGCTGAATGATTTACGGTTATAGACAAACTGATCACTAGCAGAAGGTGAATAACTTACCAGCTTCTGTTGGGAATGTATCAAACAACCTACTACTTGTATGCTAATGGACCAGATCTAGACACTGCAAACCTAGGAAGTGGACTGGGGCCAGTGCTTCCAGAAGTTGAACCTTCAACAGATTTTACCCTACTGCGGCTGGCACTGTAATCCAAAGGCCCAGAACTACGATAGTTCCTTTGCTTGTTGTCCATGCTCCTTAAGCTGCCAATATCAGCATCATAGAGGTGCTCCTGGCTATGTGACGATGATCCTCTGAAGTACCCAGAATCATGGCCATAATACTGTGGTGAGTCCCCACGAGGATGCCTTAAGACAGGAGAAGCATGTGCTAGCAACACAGCAGGTGAATGACGGGGTGATGCGTTCAGTATTGCCAATGGAGTGGACTGAGTATCTGCGTAGTATTGGCTGTATACTGAACGGAGAATGGCATATGGAACGTGGGTTTCCAGTGAGCTTCTCGGAAGGTAAGGTGAAATCTCACAAAGTTGGTCTAAGAAGATAAGCTGTGCTACAAGATGAGACCTGTGCATACACCACCAAAATACAAATATCTAAGATAACTACAAAGTACAAAACGAAAGAATTGTTTCCGAGAAGACAGTACTGATGCCAAACCGCAGATGAAATTCTGCTTTAATATATTGCAACATTACCTACCTAATTAATGTGTAGTTTTCAAACCAGTGTATATATAAATCACACACACACACACACACACACACACATATATATATATATATATATATATACATATTTACCTGTGTGTTTCGCTCCAAGAATCCAGTATGATATCTGCAGAGAGTTTCACAAATAACTGCAGTGTGGACTTAATACTTGCTTCGGCTGACATATGACTTGATAATTCAGGATCCATTCCCTCACTAGCATGTCCATTTGTTAAAGACTGCCGATGCTGATGTTCCCGTTCCAATCTAACAAACTCACTTCCGGCAATCACTGCAGAAATGCACCTGCACGATATCATGTAATTAAGGTTAGAAAGATACCAAAATTAGTATGTGCAAATGCCTAATGAGTAGTTTGACTTATAAAATATTGCCAAGCAATGGAACGAAAATACTATATGAATAATTTCCAGTTCCAACCCTGTAGAATTACTATATGGAAGTTAATATACTGGCATTGGACTAAGTTATAACCGTGCAAACACAAATCATTGAGAAGTATTAAACTCCAGTGTTTACAAATACCAAGTAATTTAAGCCAAAACATAACCATGCTGACCTTGCCAAGCAATGGATATTGTTACTAAAACCCTCTGTGTCAACATTAAATGCTGTGGTAGACCAAATATTAGACATCATAAATGTGGCAAATAAGTACGGTAACAGGCCCCAAGATCCATCACTTGCACCACCTACTTCCTCCAAAATAGATCTTACCCAAACTGAATCATGATCATCAACAACACCTACAGTATTTGCCACAGTTCTTATTCTCCTGATTTCTTCCTTTTCTGGTACTCCATCAGGTAGATGCTTAACCACCCCGGCTAGCAAGGAATGAATCAAGGGAGCACCTTCTTCAAGTATAGCACCAGAAGCCTCAGCTAGTAGCCGATCAAAAGCCAGTGCAAGACCAGCCTGAACGCAAAAACCAATCACAGTTTCCAGATCAACTATTTGCTTCACTGAGGCTTCTCTTTCAATTCTATCACCAGCATGCAGACTGGTAGCAACTGCTTCTAGCACATCTCGGTTTGAGCGTAGTGAAGTATCAATGCAATTTAAAAGAGCAGCTGTGTGTTCTTTTAGCATTCTGTCTAGCCTGTCTACTCCATATCCACCAAAAATACGTACAAAAGCCTGTAATTCCCTGAGATCAGTGACTGACTCCGCAAAGTATCCACCAACAGGCCTTGTACTCCTGAAGCATTTATGAATTGGAACAAACAAAATCCCAGCACCTGAAACATCCTTGATTATGTTTTCGATATACCAGTTGCATACAGATTCAGTGGCCGATCCTGTATGTTGGTCTGTTGGCTTCTCAAACAAGTGCAGAGAAGAAACTGGTCCTGAAAAGGCTTCTGAAAGCAAAACTTCCCGAATACCCTGAGTAATGTCCATGCTGATGTGCTGCTCTGCAAGATGAACAATGCTAATATGTCTCTTAATCAGTGATTCCAAAACAGTAGGCCGTTGAAGATCGTTATCAGTTTTCAGAACACCAAGCAATCTTCTTCTGAAGTTGCCAAGAATGCATTCTCTCATGTACTGCACAACAAGCAGTTTTATGTGTTAAAATAATGACAGACAACAAATTTTGGTTAACAAACGGTAAAATTGGATAGAGTGAGAGTGGATGCATATAAGACGTGGGTTTCATGCACTGATTTGTTCCTTGAACAAGTGATTAATGATGGATGTGGATCCTCTAAATTGAGTAGTGCACTTCAAGAGTAGAGTGCAGCATTGATAATCATTGATGAGACAATCAATAACTTATAATTTTACCAAATGCTAAACAGTGGGATAAGATTGGTGTGCATGGTAGTGCCAACATAGTTCGGATATTCATGTCCATCGTGATGTATTATATGTCAATTTATAAAAAAGAAAAACATTGGGATAAGAGATCATGGATATCTGCAAATCTAATCCTTTAATTTTCTTATTGGTGCATATTATTAACTCACTTTGACCCTTAAACTAGGAATTTAAGTGGAACCGTTCAACTCTGATCTGGTTGACCCAACCCAAATACTGGCTCACAGTATGGTTCATATTGAATAATAGAGATACCTAACAGTTTACTTTTTACAAATAAGAGCTTCTCCATGAGGATCTAACCCTAATCTGACCCAATTACAAGCAGCGATCACCATGATATTTCATAGGTAAAGCAACACCTTTGTTGTCACTTTTGGACCAAAAACCTTGGCAAACTCAAATATTTCTTAGGAAATGAGGTAGCACAATCCAATAAGAATTCAATATCTCTTTGTATTTTTCTTCTATTTATATATATAACCCTATGTGCTCAATACACATTAAGAATTCAGTCTATGCCTCTTTATCATTTATCTTTACATCCATCAATAAAAGACCCACCTTGTTCTTATTTCACTCCATTTTATCATCAATATGCTGTACACTAATATCTTTATCATATTTTTACTGTTTTACTATCCATCATCCTTGATTTTCATATCAACACAATCATGACATATACTGCTTTAGTTAATTTATACTTGACTTAAACCATGCCACACAGATTCTTGAAAATGACAGATAGGCGATACCCATTCAATTATAGATTTCTTACTGGCCAAATTTTGTTCAAATGATAGCACTATAGACTTCTTTCAATAGATAAGTAAATTGCATGAAGAAAAAAAGAGGAAAAGGAAAATTCATCTCTAACCTCTCTCAGTACAAAGACATGGTTTAAAACACATATAGGCTCCATATCATTTAAAACTGAGCACAAATTGGTCAACCTCTGCATTGCAGCTTCTAACCTGTCATTAGAAACACGAGACAAATTAAACGGATATAATTATTTGGTTACTCATTCATATTTAGGACGGGATTATTATGACATACATTTTGATAGAACCATTATTTTCGGGAAAGCTCTCATGGCCAGGTAAAGGAAAACCAGCAGTTCCTTTTGGAGATTTATATGACGGAATGGAAACTCTTGACGTCTGATTCAGATATGAAGCTGCTTGCTCTGGAAAAAGCTGATGAAATCCAAATGTTAGTTTTCAGAAATGGAGCTAACTTGTTAAATAAAAGTATTTACCTGATTCTCTAGGGCACCAAATCCTCCTTCAGAGTCAAGAATATTTATTAATCCTTCCAATCCTCCCATGATAGATTCAATCAGAGATTCAACATAAAGAACAGCATCCCTGCCAATTTTTGTAACCTGCTTGCAGCAAAATTTTCAGTGACCACCTTTGTTCTACATTTTCTAAATCTTGCTATCATCACATATAACACCCAATGATTAATCAGGAAGTAGGAAATGGAAGTCTACATGACAATTAATTAAATGAGGTTTCCTTTTTCAATGGTAATGGCATTATTGATACTTTTTGAGTATTGACTGAAGTAAGAGAAGTTTGGATTTGCAGTGACATCACAACCCACAAAGACTGCGTAGCTTCGAACAGAACATTTCAGAATTCCTTCCTATTCAGAAGCTATATGCAGCCTTAGAGATGTAAATCATCCACTTTTAACACATCCATAGGCAACATTAATTCTTTTTTTATTATTGTAATGGAAAGTTTCTTCTTTTTCATTCAACAAAAATATTAATAAAAATAAAAGATTGCATAGCAGTAAACATTCTGAATATCTGCAGATCAAGTATTCAAGTAAGCAAAACAAAGTAACAAAATACCACCATAAAAAAAGAAGCAAAATGTAACTCCAAGCCTCCACCAAAATGTGCTAGTAACGGTTTACTAATTTTGGTCACTACTTAACAATTCAAATAAAACTGCTGGTGAGGATTTGTTTTTACCTCTTCTGGAACAATTGGAGATGCACACTCAGGAAAACTACTAGCAATCCCAAGCCATGCACAGCAGTGTTGAGGACGCCCTTCTGGCCCAAACATGGTGTTTCTAAAAACCTATTATAGGAACATAGTTTGGGTTAAAATGGAATATAAAGTGACAAGTAAATTTATACTCTAAGGTTAAAGTCATATCATACAAAGTACACATCATCCTAGAGAAATTGAATAAATGAATAAGGTGGGGGTGGAATATGGGCACTCACAGCTGTGAGGTGTTGGTGGTAGAAATACAGCTTCCTGAGACTACCATGCTTTGAAAGCACGGATTCCAATTCATCTACACATCTGCATAAAAAAGAACCACTATCCATAATTATCTCTTCAATTTTTTTAATTTATAATATATAGAGAAATTCTCTAGAAGCTCTAAATCTGCTGTTATGCTATGGTATTGTTTTACAAGCACACGGCATGTGAGCAATTGCATAATACAAGCCATAATCCAAAAACATAATACTAAATGACGGCCATCTAGCAGTAATATGTATAAATTATAAAAGAATTTTATAAAAGAGAAGAGAGTACACAAAAGAAGATCAAGATATCCTCCTAGTACAACAATAAGGTTGGGATGGGTCCTTGTGAATATGTTACTAACAGTCAGAAAAACTATATTAACACACAATGAGGATACAAAATCAACTTAATCAATTATAGGACAGAAAGCAAGGAATCTCCAGCAAAGAGATATAGCATTATGGTCCTCAATTGAATACACTAAGTCAAACAAAATTAAGTTCATGTGCATAAATATTTACTCTATTGATAAGTTCAGTTGTCTGTTTTGTCTAATTTAGGGTTTCCAGGAGCGTAACATTCTGGGTCACAAAAATGGGTCACAGGTCAGAAAGAGGATTTTCAAGACTCAGATTAATCATTTGATTAATGAATTACTGAAATGAGTATCAGAATAGCATAGTAAGGAAATTAAAATTGGGGATACAAACCTAGACCAATTGTAAGCAGCATTCCCTTCTGATAATAATCCTTCTTTGCCAGTGGAAACTGTAGCTTTCTCCAAATGCCTAATGTTTATAGATGAACGTGAAGACGTGACTATCAATAAAATTGATAGCCAATCCTTTCGAAAATCCTGAAAATAGCACTAGTAAGTGTCAAGTGCACACTCTAAAGCATTAAGTTGTCTATAACAAGAAAATAAAGAAAAAAAATGACAAAGAAAGACTAGTTCTGACACTAAAAGAGATATACAAGCATACAACCTTTGCATGCATTAGCACTCTAGCACGAATTTCAACTATATCTTCTTCACCATACCAATGACTTCATTTATAAGCATATGATGTGCACAAGTTATACTGAATGAAATAAATTCTACAGAAGTGGAGTGGCAAGTGGCAACTTGATTATAATTATTAATTCAATGCTAGAATATTTATATCAACCATCATAATAAACTGTAATCCAAAAAACATAAACGTCCCACATTTAAACTATTAGAAAATTGCCAGTACAGATGTCCCACATACCGAAAGGTCACAAGTGATAGCAGATATATTTTCACCCTGCGGTTTGGGCAAGTTTTCAAGGTGATGAACAATCTGCTGAAGAAGTCCTTTCAGGCTAGCATCAATATCAAGAGCCACCATTCCAGGGGTTCCAAGTAAAAACCGGATCCTTCCAGCACAGGATGAAAGATATGATAATGAGTAACCTCGAATTGCTGCACTCAAAATGAAGCAACATTTAACAGCCAAAACATCCATAAAAAAATTAAATTAAAGAGAAAAGAAATGATAATGTAGCATCATCAACTAGTTAATAGGCCAATGAATGAATAACTTGCATGGGGAATAAGGGAATGCCTTAGTAATAGACTTCAAATAAATTACGGGTATAAAAGAAAATTAACAATTAATATATCTGAAAACAGATCTATAATTCTTGTAATTAGGATAAAAAATACACACATTTGTTTCTTGTATAAAGGATCAAAGATGTATCATATTCCCAAATGCAGGATAAATTAGTACACATAAATCTAATCTAACCTGCAATGTATTTGCGTACCAAGCAACATAAATGATCCATTCCATCTAACAGAAATCCAATTGTTGGGTCATTTGGATCCTGAAAACATGATCATGAAATTTCAAGTCAAACACCTTATCAATAGATTCAAACTACATAGTAAAAGAAAATTAGAGATAAGTGTTTGTCACCCAATGACAGTCCTTTAACAAACGGGTAAATTAGGGCATTGTCAAACCATTTAAACATGTCTATTATGAATAGCTGACATATTTTTCACATCATGCCATCCTTATATCAAATTTGAATCTTTCCCCTTTCAATCCACACAAGGACTGTTATTTGAAAAGCAGGGAAAATTGTCCATGCAACTATAAACAGATGTAGACTATGTAAGGTTTGATGTTGATTGGAGATTTTCCTCAGGATATTGTACTTTTTTGGGTCGTAACTTAGTAACATGGAAGAGTGACAAGAAAAATATGGTTGTAAGGACTAGTGCAAAGTTACAATATCATGCAATGGCTCAAGGGATTTGTGAACTATTATAGATGAAAATTATACCTGATGATCTCAAGATTATATATGAAGCCCTTTTGTGACAGTAAGTCTACCATCAATATTGCACACTATCCAATTCAACACTATAGGACAAAACATATTGTGATAGACTAGCATTTCATCAAGGAAAAATTAGATACTATTCTCATAGTTACTACATATGTCCCTTTGGCTTTAGTTGGCAAATATATTGACCAAAAGACTTTCTGCATAGCACTTCCAAGATCTTACATGTAAGTTGGAGACAATAAATATTCGATCCCCAGCTTGAGAATGAGTATCATAATTTAATATTTTTCCTAATTTATATTGATTTATTTTCCTTAGTTCTTGCAATTAGGATTAATTTTCATTGTTCCCATATTTCCTACAATATGTCTAGATTTGCACTCTAAACCCAGCATTTATATATATTGTACCCTAACATGTAAAATCATAAAAAAAAAATATATATTTACTTTAACTCATAATTCAAATTTTCAAGTGTTGGGACAATTCATTTCTAATATGGTATGAGTCTTGATGATGGTTCGTCCATATATGTCCACCAGAAAACTTCACCTTCTGGATTTCCATCATCTGGTCATGGATGAGTGGAGCATTAATAATTTAATGTCTCACATAAGCAAAAAAAATATGGCCAAAATAGTCCTGAAAAGGCTGGAGCAATGCACACCTCTTGTGCTAGCTTTTGAGATTAAGTTAGACTTGAGTCCAATTCTAATATTTTTAGAAAGCCCAAACTTTGTAATTTGCCTAGAAAAGAGCATTAGTTTCATTAAAAAAGGGCAATAAAAGAATAATATAGAAAAGCTTACTATGTCCACTGGTACTACTCGAGTAGTTTTAGATCTTGATGATGCAACTCCTACATGTTGGAAATACCATATCACTTCACATTGGGCTAAAGCCAAGGCAGAAAACACCATCTGCAACAAAAATTAAATCCTTTCAAACAAATTATTTTATGAAGGTGAAGATACATGAAATACTAAAAGAAAAATATAAAACTAATTACAAAGCTAAAGACAAGTAAAGTACTATGCTCAAATTCCAAGGACAGAAATTTAATTTGAATTCAACATCCCACAGTCCACCAAAGACACGTCTAGAAATGTGTCTGAAGCCTGTTATTTTAACATGCTAACAGCCTAACAATATGTTTTAAGTGTCTACATATGCATGCCAACCAGTTAAAGGTGTACTGTGTATCAGCAGAACTGTCACAAACTATTTTTGGTCACTTTTGTTCAGTTCAGTTATGAAATGGATAAGCTTGAGCATAACATTAGGTTGCTAAGCTCTTGAACAGCTTGATTTTTTTTGGGTAACCATGGTATTGGTATAGATTAATCATCCCAGATGCAATGACTAGTCTAGAAATGTATACGAAGCCTGTTAGTTTAACATGCTAACAGCCTAATACGACTAACTTCTAAGTGTCTACATATGTGTGCCGAACAGTAAAAGCTGTAGTGTGTATCAACAGAACTGTCGCAAATAATTTGCAGTCAGTTTTGTTCAGTTCAGTTATGAAATAGATAAGCTTGAGCATAACATTAGGTTGCTAAGCTCTTAAACAGCTTGATTCTAGACCACTTGGTTAAGGGACATAAGTCACTACCATTTGTCTTAAGCAATATTAGTTATTGAACAACTTGATTAAGAATAAAGAATATCATCTTTATGTTTTTTGGTGAATTTAATATCATTTTAGCATATACTTCTTTCCTCCATTTACATTTCTTTAGGGACAGATATCATTTCCCTTTTTATAGGTTTGTTAGTTTCTTGTTGATGGATTTGGTTTGACTCCCCATCTTGTTTTTTTTCTTTTTTTTTAATGATACCTAAGTATACTGCAAATGATGGGTGTTGTCTGGAGTGCCAACCTAGTTGGGATTGCAGATAACATAGTGATGCTAGTGCATACTTGTTTAATTAAAAAGAAAGTTACAAATTGAGTAATAACATTTGCAGTCTATGATTCACCTATCCATCATTGCTAAAATAATAGGGATGCTATATTTTGCTCAATAGGACCATAAAATCCAAAAGGCGTTTACAAAGATTAGGCATGAACAGAAGAACCATCACCATCATCAGACTAGAAACTAAAGTTACAGGAACAATTTTCAAATAGAAACCACATAGGCATCATATCAAGTATCTTCCAAAAAAATCTGAAAGTATACATATAAAATTATTTGTAAAACATTTTAGAAACAATTATCCACTTGGTTAATTGAGTAATTAAGTGGTTTCACAATAACCACTCGTTGAACATTATTAACTGGCTGAGTAACCAGAAATATTTTAACATGGCTCCTTTTTTGTAATTTTTCTAAAGATTTATATACTCTTAATGATACGAAACCACAGAATAGATGTAATAATAAGCCTTGTGTAAAAGTGAATCAAGAATATTACAAGCAAAACAATACCAAAAGTTTCAGCAACAAATGTCAAAAGAAAGACACCTGAATGTTAGGGGCCAACAGACTGGGCTGATCAGTAAAAAACAGCACCATTCTCCCAATCTCTTGTTTCAATAAGATTCTCCTTTCACGATGAATAGCATCACAAGATAAAATTGCTTGCTCATGCACTTCACTGAAAAAGTCAATCAGTTTTGTGATTAGCACTGTCAATTGTAATTGTGAGGATGCATCAACCTTAAAAAATGACAAAAGAAAACACACCCTAGAAAAGAATAACAAATATCTACCTAAAAAAAGTAAAAGAGTTGCAAGAGTGATTTCACATAACAAACAACAACATAGAAAGTTTTCCTTCAAAAAAGAGAAGAATATTTTATTCTTTATGTTGTCTCCTTGAATTTGGAAGGCCATCATTCAGTTCAGTTTTCTGAAGTGAAGCACTTCGAGCCAAACCCCAACAGTTTCCCCCCAAAAATAAAAGTATATCCAAATTCTATAAAGAGGCTACAAAATCCATTGAACCCCATAAAATGAAACACCCAAGTGTGAAATCTTAAACTTCCCTAATCCTAACCTTGATAAAATAAGCACTCGAAGAACCGAAAAATGGTCAAGTTCATCAAATTCTTATGCATAGCAGTTATCAAATGGGTAAAGGCTTTTGTGATACCACAAAATTTGCCGTTTCCTCCTTCTATTATATTAAATTTTAATTGCATTAAATAATCAAGGCATGTCAAATAACTGGAGAATAATTAAAAAGTACCAAGTCTTTAGAATTCAGTCACCAAATCACTGAAAAAAGCAACCTGGAATAATCATGGAGTCAAGGACAACTCACAAAATTTGACTATCTTGATCTCACATTCCCTCTGACACAATAACATTCAAACAGGAATAGATATGTACCTTATCATTTTCTCAACCTGTTTTGCAACATTATACTCCAAATCTGCCTCTTTTTGCTTCGTACGTCCAGATTTTGCCATTTTCTTAGATTCTAATATTCGAGGAAGAACATACAACTGGTAATCCTCATGCAGTAGTATGTACTGTATTAATTTACAAAATTGTCAACTACTGTAGTGAAGGATATTATTCCAAAGTCACTAAGAAAAAATTACCTCATCTCTGAATAATGTGAGGACTAAATTTTCCTTCAATACAACCTGAAATACCAAAGACCAAACAGAACTAAGGAAGAAAATTTAGCATAACTAGAACCCACACTACTTCAGTATAAAATCTTACTATAATTATGACAACATTTGGATGATTATTAGTGAGTAAAGTGTGTCATTTTAATCTGAAATAAAAATTATATCTCAACCCCCTGTATGGCTTACCAAACACTTGACTTAACACCAAATAATATGACATGTATATTATCTAATAAAACCCAGATGAGATATTCTATAGCATTATTGTCAAATATGCTTCTGCAATTGCCTGACCACAGAAGAGAGCACAATGTTTTTCATGTATGCCTTTTAAAGAAGGTTGTGTGGAGAGTTGCATAACCTCAGCCTTTACTAACCGAGCTATCTAAGGACTGGGAATTAGTACTGAAAAACCCCAGGAGCTTCTACAAATGCAACAAACTCTGCAGGTGCAATGGAATTGCGAGTCAAATGGAAAAGGTTACCATACTGTGAGAATGCCTGGGACTTTCTCCCTACCTTGCAATCTTCTTTTCCTGATTTACACCTTGAGGACAAGGTGAAGGTTTTGGGTTGCAGTATTGTTAGAAGATCTAAAGTTACACAGGTCTATTTAAGTAGAGAAGTAATGGGCCAGAAGATAATCAAGACCAATTGTAAACAGAAGTTAGTTGGAGTGAACTAAGAGGATTTATTATAGTTAATTAAGAGGGTTACTAAATGTACCATGAGGGTGGGAGAATGAAGGGTCATTTGGGGCTGAGAATTGATAGACAGTTAGGAGAGTCCAGAGTCTCTCTAATTTCTCTGGGATTGACTTTCTTAACCCTCAGTCTGCACTTTGAGTTCAGAACTGAGATTTTGTTCTTGATTCAATAAAATATTCCTAGCCACCTCTACTTTGCTTTATTCACATTTCATTATCATCACTACATGGGTAAAGAGAATTAACTACATAAGAAATAAAACCACTTGCTTCAGATGGGTCCATTTTGCACATCTTCATCTACTACTAATATTAACATAAATGGTCAGGCAGATCTAACATTGTAGTAAAGCTTTCTTATTTGAAAGGTCACCAGTTCAAATCTCAATAATTACATTAACATTTCAGTACACTCTACATTTAAAAGATCAAATAGAAACTTCACAATGTAGGTATCGGTTGAGAATATATGTCTAATTATCTGTTATTTAAATTAGATTTTAGGAGGTTTTTTGCTATGATTAAGTTTTTAAAATTTTTGTCAGATAAAAATAAAAATATATTATAGTATTGTTTATATTTAGAAAGCTAAGATTAAAATATTGTTAGTATTTGATATTTTGTTACATTTTTGCTCTATATGTATAGAGTACATGAATAAAATATTGTTAAAACTCCTTCACAAAATATATCTCTTATATTTTGTAAACATAAAAGCCAACAGTATTTGACTAAATGTATGAAGCATGAAGAATACCAAAGCAATATCAATGCTAGTCACTCGGCGCAGTTCATCAGGGCAGACTAGATACCCAAATAACACCCATTCTCGATATGAAGTTACATTTGCTAGATCTTGTGCTCTCTGCAGAGTTGGGTGAAAAGACAACATCAGTGTAATCACATGCTATCAATTTAAGAAGTCAATATCAATATGGCTACTAACAAAAACATTACCAGCGGGTGAGCAGAATTTGTGAGTATGTCTGGATACCGAGGATGATATGGACTTAAAAATCCCTCATTTCTAAGTTTCCTTGTGTCTGTTGATAGAAATATAATAGGACCCACAGCCTCCAACACCTGAAAAAAGATATCAAAATTTTATAATTTGGGTTTGGACCCAATTCAACTTCACAAAATTGACTAGTAATGTAGATTTTTATCAATTGTTTTCATGGAGCCTTTAAGCAGAGGTTCATCATTGTTTTTATCAATCAATAACAAGCCTCTCCATGCAAGAGCCCTTCAAACTTGCAACATAGAGAGTGAATGGAAAACTTTATCTTGAACTGAAGTTTAATTTAATTATAAAAATTGGAGGAGGCAACGATCAAACTCCTGACCACTTGGTCAAAGAGACTTGAATACCCAAATGACCAACTATCTTAAAGGTTTATGCAGTGAGGTGGAGGAACAGAAATGCTTTTATTTCTAACATTTAAGGGAAGAGATTGTGGAAGACAGGCTTTAAGCAACCGAAGATTCCAAGTAGATGGTTGTACTCCTATTAAACAAGACATGACAAGGAAAACAAACGCTCAGTTTCTATCCCAAAGCAAATGAAGTTGATCAGGTGATATAATTAATCAACACTATAGTATTTTCCATCCCAAGCAAGTGAAACAAAGTATCACAAACTCAGTCATCTCCATAAAAAGCAAACCTTTCACATACTTCCACTAGATTTAAGACCAACTAATGCAGCTCCTAAAAAGTAGAAAGGCTAAGCAAAATAAATTGAACTTAATCATGAAAAGACAGAACCTCAAAGAAAATAATGAATTAGAAAACTAGAAAACATACTCGTCTTCTTTACCATATGTACTTGGCAATTATTTATATAACATAGATTGATATAGGAAAGGATAAAATTTTTACCTCTCCAATACGAGGGCTCACAAAATTTAGATCTTCCTGTAAGCCTTTTAGTGGTGGATCATAAGAGTCAATGAACTGAACCAAACTGTAAAGTAGAGAAAGAAACATATTACAACTAAAATAATGAACATTTATTTCTATAAAAGAAAAGGTGAAAATGGTAAGGGAAAAATAAATTGAAGAATTTCAAATCAAAGATGGTATTTCGTTATATCCTTTATCAATGCTGTCTCTAAGGGATTACTTTTGCCAATTTAATCCCTGACCAATTCATGATTTTTTTTATTGTACAATGACCCGAGTAAAGTTGTATTTTGGACTGGGCTTTGAAATATATAATTAACCTAGTGCAGGAAAATTAGGAAGTCAGTCCTTGGTTTAGAAGTGGAAGGTTCTGCCCCTGATACCACGAACCAAGGAGGGGAAGACAACATAATATCTAATAGACCATTAAGTGAACATTGCAAACGCCCATGGCATACATGTGAAACTTGTTAGAAGACCCATGGGAAGCCCCTAAATTGGAAGAAAAGAGGAAATGAGGGTCATGCACTTCAAGCTATTTCTGACCAAGAGAAGCATATTCCTTTAAGTTCATTTCAATCGCAAATGAACAATTAGAACAACTGTACAAACTCCTCGAGTCCAAAACCCCTTATGATGCCATAGCCCAAAGGTAATTTTTTAATAACTTCCTTCTTAGTGTTAACTCTAATCATACTTGGATTGTTAATTCAGTCAGTACCAATCAAATCACAAGCAATTGTAAATTTTTTTCTTCATATAGTACTTTTGCAGGTCACCAAATAATTAAGATTGAAGATGGCTCTATTTCAGTTAATGAAGGAACAGGTTCTTTTGTTAGGAAATTGCCTTGAAATCTTTGTTAGTGAACTAGCTTGAGAAGAAAATTGCCAAGCTAATTTACCTCTAATTGTCTATTTAAGGATTTGAACTTAGGGAGGATGATTGTCATTACTAAGATGAGTGAATGAGTATACTTACTTGAAGATGGGCACAAATCAAGAAGACAATCCCAACCAATAAAATCCTACTTTTAATCTATTTTTGTCTCAAATAATGATGACGATATCATGATATGGACTTTAGAATTAGGAAATTCAAGTTTCAAACACTTGGTCCTAAGTTCGTTGGTAATAAAGCCCCTTCTTTGTTTCATTCCAAAATTAGTGAATTTGTAAAATGCCATCGTATTGTTTTTCCTCCAGAGTCATATAAATCATCAGAACCATTTAGTTTTATTCAAAGTAAAATTTGATGGTCCTAATAAAATATGCATACCCTCCCAACAAAAAATGGTTTAATTCATAGATAATCACACTAGACTTTGTTAGATGTACTAATTGAAAGACAAATCTAAGGCTGAACAAGTTGTTAATTTCTTTTAATGATAGACTTGTTTTCAAACATAATGCAGATCTCATATTCACTAGCAATATGATCAAATTAAAGTATACAAGTGGAAGACAACTCACCATACAAGTTGGCCTTGTAAGATTGAGATACGATTAAACCCACATTCTTAGAAAACAAATTTACAAGTCTTTAGGAGTTATAACAGGGCAAAGTACTTTAAATGGTTGACGGTCCTAAGGAATTTCTTTCTTGAAAGAGCTTTACTCTTTCAACTAAAGTTTCCAAGTATCTACATAATGAAGTTGTTTTAATTACTATATTTTTAATTAATTATATGTCACTAAAAATTTAAAAATTCAAAAGAGAAAAACAAAGCCTTGCCAAAGCAAATCAGAGGACGAAAGGGGCAAAAAAAGCCTCATCAGAGCTAATAGAGATTGTTGGAGGTTCACCATAATGGAGCAACAGAGAGGAACTGAGATCAAAGAGGAAACAAGTGGAAAGTGTCAGTGAAACATAGGTTCACCAAGCCCATATTGAATCCCTAGAACTAAGCCTCAAGGGTATGAATGCACTATGGTGAGCTAAATGACTTAGGAGTGCACTCGCGATTTTGTGTGTTTGTGCAAGTTCACTCAAGTCCATTTAATTGTACCCAGGTTCCAGCTCACAAGTGAGTTAACCAACTTCAAGCACATAATGAAAACTCACACATGTTCACAAGTTAGCTCACGATTTTAACATCTACGTTGTTGAGAAAATTAACCACACCCTCCAAAACTTGATTGTAAGGCTTGAATCGATCGTCATATTACAATTCCACCATTGCTTTAATTTGCATAGTGCATCAGAATTATTTTGAAGTATATAGCCAAGAAAGAGTAGGCATCCACAAAGGACTAGCAATAACGAAATATTCAATGAGATGCCACATGGTCAGGTCCCCACAAGTCACTATATATTAATTTCAAAGGCAAACCATATTTAATTTAAGAAAATTTTGAAGGTAAACAATGTATTTTTCCCAAACAACAAGCTGAACAGAAAGAAAACTCGTCTTTAGTAGACATTTTGTAGAGACAAGACATAATACAAATGAATTCAGACGTCCTAACTTGAGATGCAAAGTATAGGCAGTACTTTGTAGTACATATTACAAATAGTTGATGCTGTAACAGAGTTTATACAAGGAGAATTTTGAGAAATAGATGAGTTGGAACAAATTGTTGAGAGAGGTAGATTAGAAATTAGTAAAGTCCATCAGGACCAACATGACCTTGAAAAGTATTTCATTGGAATCCTGAGATTTTACAAAAACACTAATAAGCCTGAAACTCAAAGTAAACATGATTGTTATTAGCATTTTATTACCAAATTTGCTTACACTCATTAGATTCTTAGTTATGTGAGAGAAATGAAGGAGACTAGGAAGAGCACGTTCAATTTTAGGATTATATGGGGAGGGATGTTAAAATAATGCTTTTATTTGTTGCTTAGCTTCTATAAAGTTGTTTTTTTTATGTATCTAGAGGGGTAAGTTGTACCCTGTTTCTCTCTCTTCTTCACATCCCTCTCTGTTTCTTCCATCAACTATCATTTGACATTGTCCATCACCATCAACGGCAGTCTTCCATCGGCATTATCACCAGTGAGACTAGGGTTTTGTGTGCTATCATGAGCACAACCTAACCCAGCAAATGGCATGCCTTCGTCTTCAAGTCCTTGTTAGCACGTGAAGATCACAACAGCGTCAAACTGTCATGCCTGCCCAGAAAGATTCACCAGCCTCTTCTAGTCCTAAATCTGACCTCCACTCCCTCATTCTACTACTAAAAGAGTGCATCTAGTCTATCTCATAAAAAAGGAGGGAATGAGGTGCTTTCTTTCTCTTCATGGCTTCCTCAGTGAAGGGGTTGTACACTCACAAATGCCAATAAAACAAGCCAAGTCTGGATAATTGCATATAGCAAATGGCAAATAGCATTTGTTTGAGCATTTTTTTATGCATCTCTTACTGAATTTTCTTAAAAGCTGAATTATATAATATGGTATGTTCGTATGTGTAGGTACACAACTAAGTCTATTATTGTTTACCAGAAATAGACAATAATTCAAGAAAAATTATCGAAATTTCCTACCGATGATAAAAGTCACAATCTCGCTCATTTCTTGACATTGCATGTAGAAGGTTATAGGTCTGTAGCAACATTTTCCTTGGCATCTGCTACGAGAAAATAGGTTTAAATAATTACACTCTTAAATAGTTGCCCAAAAAAATGATTTCAATGACGTAAAAGCTTCCCATAAGTAAAAAAAATCAAGAAAATAAGAGGGGAAATTAACTTGCCTTCTCAGAGAAAAGGTTAACCCGAACAAAGGAACAGAAGAGATCCATAAATGCATGTAGTATAAGAGAATTCTGATGGGGCTGCAAAACACTGCGAAGTTATTTGAGATATACACAAATTATTAACTTATTATTTATTAGTTTATTTCCAGGGCTAGGACAACTATTAAAACCATTTCAATAAAGTGCTGATTTCACATGAATGAGCTAAAACGAGGTAAAGACAAACTCAACATACCCCATTTCCTATTCTATATTTGATGCATGACACATTAATTTCAGAAGCTTTCATATAAGTTGAACAACTTTTCAGGAAATTTTGATGAGACTCCACTTTTTTTGTCTTACTAGTTAACAAGCAACCTAGCACTAGGGAAAATCTACCTTAAAAATCTAGTTAAGGGAGTGAAAATCAAACACTTAATACTTCACTGATCATCTAATACTACTTGAGGTGAGACTTAGGTATCCCATAATAACCGATCGGAAACTCACTCTACAACACTTCACTCAATGACACTTAACTTTCTTGTTGGTTAGAACCCTTCATAGGTAGTCCTTTTTGTCGACAACCAACTTTGATAATAATTGATAAGCACTTGGGAACCCATCCTTAAAAGTTTGAAAAGGGGGAGTACGAAACACTTAAATACTCCACCTAACTTTCTATACTACTCAATGTAGAACTTAGACACCCCATAATACCCAAATCCTTATCAATAGCACTGGTATTCATTAATGATGAAAGTTTTTGCACTCTAGACTCAAATAAAGTGAGAGGGCTAGGCATATCTTATATAATGTTATATGTATAAACCACTTTCAAGATCCTTGCAACAATATTCAGACTTACCAACAGGGTAATTACTGTACTGCTTAGATCCAATATAAGTCGCAAAGCTTGTTCACGGAACACCATCAAGTCAAGAAGTAGCTGCTCTCACAAAAGAATCAGTGCTTTATCAGTTCGGGTAACATGAATTGAAAATCTAAAAGATATAGCATAAACAAGCAAGTTTAGTTGACATAATTGGCACCATTAAAAGTAATTTATTGAACAAAAACATAAATCATGAACATAATGAAACCAATAATCTATCTCATTAAAGCCAACAATGGCAGGAGAATGAAGAAGCAGCTCCATTTTCATATAACATATTTTACTGAAGATGTGCATACAATAGGGTAAATGCAACATAAACCATAGAATGATCAAATAAAACAATAAATGCAAAGCATAAAATGGACCTTGTTCTAAACAACTTTTGATGTTCTCTTCATCAATGACAAAGTAAATTGTCTTAATGCATAAGCACCAATGTTGCAAATCCTTGTGTGTGTTAAATGAAACCTGGACAGTTAGAATATTAGGGTACTCTATGTTAAAAAATATGGTTAAATAATTTTTTGGTCCATGTAATATTAGTGTTTTCTGGTTTTAGTACATGTAAATTTTTTAGGATTTGTATCCCCAAAAAAATCAAGGACTAAAATTGAGAAGTTACATATTTGCAAGGATAAAAACAAAAATAAAATTACAGGGACTAAAAACAAAAAAGTGAGATATTTGCACGGACAAAACTACTATTCTGAACTCCATGAACAACAACATGTATCAACATCCTATTTTTTTATTTACTTTTTTCTTATTAATATGCAAGGCAAAACTTAGATACAATACCATATGTATTGTTTATGCTATGCTATTCTCCAATCATATTGAAGTGTTATCTCGGAGATCTAAGAAATGATTTATTCCATTAAATGTCAATGACCTAAGGCAAAATTCCAATTCTGATTACAGAACATTACTTCACAATCTCCAAATAAAGAACGTAGACAGATGTTAGCACTTGGCAGTAGTTTGTTGTTCTTTTATCTTGTTATAAATAAAGCAACTATCACTGGAGAACAAAGGATCCGGATAAGTTGTAACTGGTTTTAGGTGTATCTATCAGTAGTCTATCTGCTCTTACTCAACAGTATATAATAGTTTGATTGAGTAAAACTATTCTCCTGGGTCTCACTTCTAATTGTTTACAGAACCTTGTGTTGTATAGGTTTTAAATCTAAACTACATGTTTAGACTTTAGTACAAGCTTCAGCCTTCTCTTTCACTCTTTCCAACCTTTCCTCCTAAGAAAAAGAAATAAATCTAGAAATGAATAGCAAAAACAAATTAAAGATTCCTATTTAGGCATGGCTCATGTAGATACATTGAATAAAGAAAGATATTGACAAGTAGACTTTGGCAAGTCTTAATAACTCAAACTAATACAGCAAGTCATGTAAGATGAAGTGCATGAATCAACTAACTAAAAGCTTAGTTGTTGGGTGAAGGGATGTGAAAGGTTTGGAGTCTAATGAGGGCATGCAACTGGAATGTGAAAACCTTCAATTAATTGCTTAAGGGCTATGAATGGGAAACACATGCCAGTAACCCAAAGTATCAAAATAGTACCTGCACCCACGGTTCAAGGCTCTGTAAATGAAGCTCCGCATGATCTTGCAATGAATCCCAAGCAATCTTATCTATCTGCATCCATTTTCTTCTCAAATGATGAAATTTATGGAGGCCATAATCAACATTCAAAATATAAAGCATATAAGACATCACTTCTTACACGTTCAAGTTGCAATTTGCTGAAGTGTTCCGGAAATTTCTTAGAGAGCAACACACAGATTCTAGGATGATTGGGGAACACACCAGCTTTCCAAAATCCTTCAGAAAAAACATGGTTGATTGGATCTGGATAATCCAAAAGTTGATTTAACCTATACATCTTAGCCATTAAACCTTCGGCAACCTCGGTAAGTTGGACAACCCACTGCATGTTAATACCCTTGTGTGATTGGGACGGAGTAGTGCCCTGAGAATGCCCATCATGATATATATTCCTCGAGCTACTAGACGACACCGGAGAAGTCATTTCCCGTCCAAGGTAGTCCGTCCATCTAGATGGCCCATCCCACTCTCTTGATCTTGCAGCAGTAGGTGACAACGAAGAATCCTGGTTTGATAACTTTTGCCTTGACTTTGCCATGATCAAATAAGCAGTCTGCAAATCAAGTTATCCACAAATCAAGCTCATGTATAAAAATTAACCACCAACCAATCTCTTGAGTTTCTGTCACTTCACAATCACAATTCCATTATATTTCAATTTACATATTCAAGTAAAACCACTCCAAATTCAATTTGATCACCATAAAATAACCTCCAACAAATATTCTCAACTCTAAACCTAAAATCTTCAAAAATAGCCAGGTGTTTGTTCCCTAACATATATAAGTCTTCAAAAATAGCCAGGTGTTTGTTCCCTAACATATATAAAATAAACAACAAAAGAATGAGCTAACAAACAACAACACCGTTAATTTACGAGCTCACACGAGGCGTTAGTCAAGTGAATTAGCGAATTGTAAGCATGAATTTGCAGTTTAAGCAAGATGTTAAAAAGAGAGCTAAAACCTAATTGCACTTTTAGCGGTGACGAGCTAAGTAGCAGAGTAAAAAAAATAGAAAAAGCAAATGTAGCAACGAATCTGACATTGTGAGTAAAACAGCACAACGGAAAACAGAAGAAGCGCTTTCTTGCACGGAACCAAATTCAAAGGAACAGAGAGAAAGAAGCTCACAGTCGAAGCAGAGAGAGAGAGAGGGAGGGAGAGAGAGAGAAAGAGTTGAAGGAATGGCAGAGTGTCAGATCTGAGAGTGGGTGGTTCGTGCAAATTGGAATGGAATTGAATATGAATTATGAAATGTGAGATGAGAGTGGTGTGGTGGCAATGCAATGCAAGTGCGGGAGCAGGTTGCAGTTTCAGCGCGGATATCAGTGTTACCTTCCTTTCCTTTCCTTCCTTTCTAATTATAAATAATTTCACTTTTATTTAAATACCAAAAGCAAGATCCGCCGTTTTTCTTTTCTTTTTCAGATTAGTTCTGATGCCTATTTCTTCGCTTTCACTTCTTCACGACGTGCGTCTGCGTATCTTCCGCGTCCTCGCTCCCTCTCTCTCGTCGTAGACTCTTCCAAATACATACTACATTCTTTTCTTATTAAGCTCCATATACTTCACACCAATGCTGTATTTCATGGACTCTCTTCATAAGTTTTTCCACTGCATAATAACAAAAATTAAAAAAAAATATTTTACTTTTTTTACCTAAAGGGACTCATAAAATAATTTATTCAAATAGACCCTAATACTTTAACGATAATTAGTCAGGGGACAAAATTTCAATTGTTTTTCGTGCCGTTTAGAGGTTAGGTTTAGGGGATCATATTCTTAAATAAAGATTTTTTTTCTTCTATTTTAAATTGCTGGTTTTTAAATTTTGTTTATAGTTTTTTAATTTGTTAATTAATAAAGCATAAATTACGTTCAAAATGTAATGTAGAAACTTTATCCACAAAACACGTGCCGAAAATAGTGACCCCATGATCGTAGTTTTTTTTATTTCGTGGAGGATTACTATGTGGCCATTTTGGATTAATGATCAATCATTTATTAAAGTTGAAATACAGATTAATAATCAAGGTTCAGTAATACAATAATTATTATTAAGAAAATAAAGTGAGTAATAAAATTGTTAAATTTAAATTAGATAATTTGTTAATATATTAAATTTATATTAATATATTATTAAACTTAAATTAAGTTACTTAATAAATTATGATCTATTTTATATAATTTAATGAATTTTTATAGTTAATAAATTGTTAAGGAATCATTATAAAAATACTTGATTATAAATAAAGTTGTTAAACTTAAATTGAATTATCTATTAATGAATCATATTTGAATTAAAAAAACTTTATCGAAATAAAAAAAAATATAAAAAATTTTATTTAGATTAAAAATTATATTAAATTATAATATATAAATAAAAAATAAATCTTATATTCTAAACTGTTTTAAAGATGAGTTAAATAAGTTAATCACTTTTTATAATAATAATAATTCAATTTTGTAATATAATTTATATTTGTATAATTTAAAAAATAATTTGAAAAAATAATAATAAATGTTTATCACCTACCCAACTTTCATGTGAAAAATAAAATGACGGTATTTTCATGAATAATACAAAAAGGGTGGAAGAGGAATAAAAGAAATGAAGTCTAATTTTTATTAATTTTTTTTATTCAATTTAATCCCTTAACTTTTAAAAGGTTGAGTTTAGTCCTTTCAGTTTGTAAAACTATTTATTTTTGTTCTTTTTGTCATAAACTGAAAAACATTATTGATGTAGTATAATACATCATTCTAACGTTATGCGTGTCAAGGTGCCTCAAACTTCACATCTTGATTGGTCCTTCATGTGTTTTAGTAGATTCAATTTGGTCATTAATTTTACATTGTGCTAATCTTTCTTCTTCATCTCATAATGATTGTCTTTTTCATCAACAATACTTGTACAATACCAATAGAAAAACCATACCCACAACTTTCACCTCTTTTTCTACCATTAAAAATTATTGAATTGAACTTTCACCTCTTTGAGTCTTACCATGAGGTGTTTGTAAAAGTACTAAAATAGAATTTAGCCAAAAAAATTATGGTGAGAAAATAAATAAAAAATTATAAAATTATAACTAGAATTTATTAAATGCATGATTAATAATGATAATAATGTATTAAAGTGTATATGTAAATATGAGGTAGGTGAAAGTACTAAAATACTTATTTATACACTCATTTTCACATTTTTTTTTCCTGAAAAATACTCAATAGCACATAAAGCTAGAGTCATCTAGATCTCCACACATCATCATAATAGTTTTCATGATTCATCGAGTACCTATAAAGTTCAAATCCATCTTGTCGTCCATGAACATCTTCACTTTTTTACATCTTCTAAATATTCACAGATTTCATGCCAATATATAATATTTAGTAATATCTAATCCACTCAAATATTATCTACACGGTCTTAGACTTTATTTTCGGGACAAAAAAATATCACTAAAAATTCACATTTTATGTAACTTGTAATCAAACCTGATATTACGTATGGAGAATAATATCGAAAATTTTTTCAACACAGATAAACTAAAAATTATACAAGACAATACGATTTTATTTTATATTTAAAAGGTTAAATATTTGTATGTGATTCTTAGTTATATATTATTTAACCTTTTCATTTTTACTTAATACAGAATTTTAACTTATATTAAATTCTAACAATTTCTTCCTAAAGTATGAGTTTCTTTTATATTGACAAATATTTTCTCTCCAACAAAAATATCACGAGTTTTCAAGTAGTGAACGAGTTTATTTTGATTTGTATTGTCATTCTTTAACTTAGGATCTTTCACCTACTTCTCGTGGGTCGGATAAACTTGGTTCTAATACCATTATTAGATATCTAAGAAGAGGGTAATATCGAAAAAAAATTTAATAGAGTAAACCAACAATTATATAAGAAAATACAATCATATTTCTTATCCAAAACCTTAAAGTTAAGGATTTGTGTATCTTTGTTAGTTATATGATATTCAACCTTTTTATTTTTATCTAATACATAATTTTAATTTATCTTAAACTTTAATAAATAAATTTTTTTAAACATAATTTTATTTTAATTTTTAAAAATATCAATAATAATAAGAATGGATTAATTGGTAGGACTACACAGAAAGTCTATGTTTATAGGTTTCATAATTATGTTGCATAGACGTCATAAATATATCACCGAATATCAAGAATGGCATGATGGTTAAAAAGAGAGTAATAACCACGCCAATGCATCTAATCTAGTGAGATCACTGTACGAGGTATATGCAGATCATTTGGTGGGTCATAGAACATAGAATTGCAGTACCAAAAATGTTTCAAGAATACAAAAACTAGCGTTGGATTCATCTTAGCTGCATGACAATTGGTACACATTCTGAGTATCGTAGTTTATGTCCTTCTGAATCATCTTTTCTGTTCATTATTCTTCTGCGAAGCCATTGCTATCCCCGTACACATAGTAAATGGTAAGGTGTAGTGGGTGGAAGCATATCTGTAGAACAATAATGAAGTAGGGTCACATAACATATAAATATGTGTCTGTGTTTTTTATGCAGATATCTTATATGAATCATAGTGGCTAGTGGGAGGATTGTGATTAGTGTGATGGGAAATATTTCATACTTTGAAGCCAAGCGCTGTATCTTTGAAGCATTTTTTTCTGCCACTGATCACCATACTTGGCTTGCACATCAAGCCAATATCATTTCATTTCTTAATCACAACTCTCTTTTTTCTGTGTGTAATGGGGTATGTACGTCAACAATTCATCAGCATTATATTGCATGGTAAAGCTTTCCATTTTAGAAAACGATTTTATATATTATTAATTTTTTATCTCCGACCATCAAAACACTTAATTTACTTTTCTTCCTTTCTATTCTTTTATGTAGGGCAGTTAACAGAAGTTGTTGAGTTGAAACAAAATGCTTTTGTCATAGATAGATTGCACTCTTTTAAAATTAACCAAATACTAGTTTTTAAAAATAAAATAAAATAAAATAAAATAGAAGAAATACAAGTGAGTCAGTGTGATGATTAGGGATTTAGTTTGGTTAGGAGAAAGGTGGTTAAATAAAGAGATTTGAATTTGGAAAAGTAAAAGCACGTGTGAGCGTAAAAGAAAAACGGTTACTAGAACAATCCTCTGCTGCTACTCACTATTCTTTCCAAGATATTATCCTCTTCTGAAGCCAACGACTTAATCCTTTTATACTTTATTTATAGAAAGGATATTTTACAAAAAAATAAAATTAAAAAATAATATCACTAGAAAATATATAAACTTAAAAATATACATCTATCATTTTCCATATCAATAATCAGAACAAGAAAGTTACCTATCAACATAAAAAAAATGCAAAACCACAAACAAACACCAAAATAGCAAAAAGTTGAAAAAGCTTTTTCATTTTCTGACTGGACTTTTAAACTTGATTTGCTACTTGATATTCCAGTAAGGAAACATACTCAACAACTAAACAACATAACCACGAGTCAACGTAGCTGGTGTACCTACTCATCCAATAAAATTGAAAAGACAACTTTACATCAAGACTTGTCCAAAGAATACTTGTATGATTCTGACAACACAAAAATTGAAACTTAGTTGGTTTATGTTACGTACTAGCCTTCCGTAAATTAAGCACTTAGGTTTGATTAATCCATTTGTCTAAACAATTATGGGGTTAGAAGAATATCTTGATAATATCATATTACCGGTTTTCTGGAACAAAACTGTTATCATCTACGGTGTCACAAAAACTTAATCGGTAAAATGGAGAAAGAAACCTAACAGAACTCTCAATTCCCTGTGGAATGTACTTGAACTTCATCAGTTGTACAATTGTTCCAATCGCTTCATGACACATGAGTTTCATCAAGTCATAACTCAAGCAAGAGTAAGCAGCAACAACATCTGACTTTCCAATTCTTGAAACGAGTTATTCTTACTGCTGCTGGAGTAGTAACAAACTCAAGGGGCATTCACAAGCTTTGACTCAACCAATGGGATGGAAAAGACTTGACTATGTTTTCAAAATTGTAATTGTTTTCTCCATCTTAGGGAGTTATGCCAGGGACCAAGGGCACAGGTGGCTTGGGTTTCTTTATTTTGTCCACCAATATAGCTTGAGTTGTTAGAACCACACCAGCAATAGAAACTGCACTTTGAAGAGCGCATCTTGCAACACGACTAGGATCTGCTACTCCAGCATTCAAAAGATCTTCATATATGCCCGTCATTGCATTATATCCAGTTCTCCAATCATGTGTTCTAGTCTTTTCGACTACAATGTCTCCATCAACTCCTGCATTCGTTGCAATTGATTTTGCAGGTTCAATGAGTGCCTGCAATGATCATGCGCAACCACATATGTTAAATCATTCCAGCCAAATTCGTAAGGATGTTACCTGTTTTTTAAGCAGGAGGAAAAAATAGAAAAAAAAAATTAACATTTTTTTATGTGATTATGTGCTTGAGTGGGATGTATGAGGGGAAATACATGAAGATAAAACAGAGAACTGATAGAGTAAAATAAGGTAACCATACTTTTGCTACGATATCAGCACCAATTTGCTCATCTAGATCTTCCATGGAGTTCCTTATTGTTGGTATCAAGTCCAACAGGTGGACATATGTGGCACCCCCTCCAGGAACAATTCCCTCACTTATAGCAGCAAATGTTGCATTCTTTGCATCCTCAATTCTAAGTTTTCTATCTTCAAGTTCTAGTTCAGTATGTGCACCTACCTACGCAATTGGTTATTGAATTATGTGATGCACACTTGAGAATGAAAAAAATGTTAATGTAAAAAATTGTTGGCAAAATTTAAGATGACAGCTATTTCTTTCTGTACAACAAATTGCAATCAAGAATTGTGTATGGAAAACAAATGAAGTCAGTAAGACCCGTGCAATTAACAGAATGGCCTACTTGGTCTCACTCATGCATAACATATACAAGGATTATATGATAATACTTCTTTTATAGGATCCAAGCTAATTGTTAAATTTCTTCTTAAAACCAATTGACATCAAGTGAAGTTACCAATAAATATAAAAGTTGCACCCCAATAACTCAGGTAGCCATTGTGGGACTTTACAACACTAACCAAATGAAGAAATTAATTCAAATCGGTTTTTACTTATATATATATATATTTCTTTTTCTTTTTCTTTTCTGAAATCCTAATAGAAAAAATATTATGGATAAAAAGGTAATCAAATGCATGAGCCTCCCACTACACAGAGTCTGTTTCCAGAAGTTAAATCTGTTCCAAGTCACAAAGCACTGACTTTACTGGTGTGTCAAGGTTCACCCTTAAACAAAAGTATTGTGAAAGTTATGCGGAAACAATTTGTGATGTGAGATCTAGAATCTAGACTTTTATTATCTTAAATTTGTTTGCAAATCCCAATCAACAAACTGCAATTGTTCTATAAAGGATCCCTCTTCCATAAAAATAGCATATCAATAAGGCTAGTGGGTGTCAAACTGCAATTGTTCTATAAAGGATCCCTCTTCCATGAAAATAGCATATCAATAAGGCTAGTGGGTGTCAAACTGCAATTGTCTATATAGGATCCCTCTTCTGTAAAGATAACATATCAAGAAGGCTAATGGGTGACAAACTGCAATTGTTCTATTTTTCATGTTACAAGTATGAAGCAAGTTAAAATACAAGGTAAATAACACAATGATTCAATAAAATTCGATAATATATAAAATATCAGAGTTATGATAGAGTAAGAGAAATAAAGAAACATTAGCAAATTAAAGAACGTGGGTGAGCAGAGCACAGATAGCCCGTGGTGTGTTTATTGAATTAGGTACCTTTATAACAGCTACACCACCCAAGAGTTTTGCGATTCTCTCTGAGAGCTTTCTTGACAGGTTTGCATTATCTGTTTCACTAATATCCTTCTTTATCTGTGAAATTCTGGCCTGAATTTCTGCCTTAGTGCTAGGATCAGCAATGATAGTTGTGGCATTACTGGTTATTGTCACTTTCAGTGCAGTGCCAAGCTGGTCTGATGTTGCACCATCAAGCGTGAGACCCAAGTCTCCAGAAAGAAAATCAGCACCTGAGGTGTTAATAACATGAGATCAAACAAGCAGAGCAGAAAAAGTGTTGCAGATTAAATGAGGCTGAAAAGAAGACTCTTTCTAAGATATGGGAACAAAATATACATCCTGGGTATATTTAAGAAAAAAAATTCTCAAAGTACCCAATTACAGATAGAGTCACATGCAACGCACAAAAAAAGGAACTCCAAAATTTAACATCATCCTTTAGAATATAAGTAATTCAAGTTTCTAAGAATAGTACGTAATTGTATTAAAAGTCAACTGAGGTCCTGAAACATCACAAGAAGTGGATTGCAAATCTTGACAGCAAGAGCAAGGCAATTATTAATTGAGAAGGTGGCATCACATTAGTACCCAAAATAACTGCTAACTAAAACAAATTTATTAATCAAAACAGAAGGCAATCATAAACATTTCTTGACACTAAAACAAATTACACAGGCTTCAAGAGAAAGATTCAAAAATAGGAAGCATAACCCTAGCATAGAGGAAGTTGGCAGTGATATCAACAAAGTTTATCAAAGTCTGTAGGAACTCACCAGTCATAAGTGCAATATCTTGTAACAAAGCTTTCTTTCCACCTGCAAATCCTGGACATTTTACAACTGCAACTCTTAGTAATCCTTGCGTTTTGTTAACTACTAACGTTTCCAGCACTTGCCTTGTAATATCCTCTGCAATAATTAAGAGTGGGACACTCAACTGCATAGCCTTTTCTAGCAATGGGACTATTTCTTTGACACTTGAAATCTTTTGATCAGTTACCAAAACTTTAGCCCAATCAAACTCTACAATGGACTTCTCCTGGTTTGTAATGAAGTGAGGAGACATGTAACCCTTATCGATCTGTACAAAAAGAACAATCAACAACTGTAATATGGCAAAACACAAGGAGTGTGCATATCTGAGCAAGAAGAAGAATGACACTATTCAGTAATGTTATTTGTTAGAATATGTACAAATATCTTCTTTTAGATTAGTTTCCCTATTCCTCATTATCTCTTAAGATTGATTACCATATTTCACTATCTCATGATTTGTTTCCCTAATTAATTAGGAGTATAATTAGTGCTCCAGGCTTTAAGATCATATTATCACATTGAAATACATTACAGTAATCAATATATTATTATTATTATTCAAAGTGTCTTTTCTCTTAATCTCCTTCCTCTAAACCTAAAACCCCACAATTTCAACATTATCCATACCTTCATCCCTTCTTCAAGTATCACAGAGGTTTCAGAAGTTGAGGAAGACTCAATAGATATCACCCCATCCGGACCAATCTTTCCCATAGCATCAGCAATCAAGTTGCCAACATACTCATCATTTCCAGCAGAAATCGATGCTACAGCTGCAAAAGAAAAGTAAGAAATGTCTTCAATATTTTGTTGTGAAGAAAACCATTAATTCAACAAAACTAACAAGAACAAGGAAAGACCTTTAATATGCTCCCTTCCTTCAACAGGAACACTTCTCTCCTTCAAGAACTTGACCAACTCCTTTACAGTCTTATCCATCCCCTTCTTCAAAGAAATAGGATTAGCTCCAAAAGCAACTGCTAATAGTCCAGATTTAATCAAGGCACGGGCCAAAATAATTGCAGTGCTAGTACCATCACCAGCCAACTCGTTCATTCTACTTGCAACCTACAAATAGGAAAACTAAAAATATAAATACATCTCTGGTTACTTTTGTCTCAAATTTTATCCATTTAACCTGTGGCCAAATCCTAGCAAACATGATCAACCTCTTGAATTAGGACGGCACCTGCATTCTCAATTGCATCTGAAAGCTCAATGGATCGAGCAATTGTAACGCCATCATTAACCACTTTAAGGTTTCCGGATTCAGAAAGAATAACATTTCGTCCTACATGATTAGGAATGAAATATAAGCAAGAACAGTCAACAATAACTAGACCACAACCAGCCAAATGACCATATAATATTGATATTCAAAAGCAAGCAATTCTCAGCAAAAAGATAATTAAAAGCAATTGTGAGCCTTGTTAGTATTTTTTCGAATTAGCTTACTATGTTTACGAAACAACTAATAACCAAACAAAAATCCAATCAAAACAAATCATGTACTTGGTGCATGTTTGAATTCATGTTGGATCAACCAAAACAAGTAAAAATGCCAGCTAAAATGATTTTAATAAATGTTCGTGTTAGGGTGAACGTTTGCAAAGTAATCTCATATATGTTTGGATTCTTTATTCTAAATTTAGAAGCAAGATAGTAGAAAACTCTGATGAATTTTTTTATCCAACACAAAGTTTACCTGAAGTTGTTTCGCCTCAATCGAGTTTGAACCAAACATATGAATGAACATACGTAAAATTACATTAACTGGTATTTCAACATAAAATTGAATGATATATCAATTCAAACATGTTCACGTGTAAGTCTCTTGTTGGGAAATTTATTTCTTAGGTCTATAGTCGATTATGAGTAGCTTTTATTGGTTCAGAATTTTTTACCGAGTTTTACTACTAACTTGCTTTCAAAATAAAATCATCCACATAATAACTTCACTTAAAAACAATTTTAACAAAAATCAATTTCATTAAAAACCAGATTCACCAAAGCTCATCCAAACACACTTAATCAGTTACCAGCATAGATTCTAGGAATTCGCCATTGTTCAGGCAGAAAAGCAGTTGAATATGATAGTAATTAAGCAGTGCAACAAATTGAAAACACAATAACAGTCATGTGACTTGCCCAATTGGTTAATGCAGTCAATAGTGATGTACAAGACAATACCTTTGGGTCCGACGGTAAGAGAGACAGCATCGGCGAGTTTATCAATCCCGGTTTGCATGGTCTCTCTGCACTCCTTGCCGAATAATATCTTCTTAGGGCTTGCCCTCACGACAAAGCGCGGGGCTTTACGAACCCCAAATGCCATTTGGTTCCAACGAAAAGGCTGCACCAGCATCGAGTCAGAAAAAAAGACGTAGACATGGAGGAGAGTGAGCATAGCATAGCAAAGTAAATATACTTACTGCGAATGAAAAAGAAAGGTTTCCATTGGGAAGGAAGAAGGGTGAGGAGAGGGACACGTGAGAAGGTATGTGACTATTCATGTCGGAAACCCACACAGTTTGAATTGAAGAGTGGAAGCTCACCTCTTCAAGGAGGTTTTGTCTAAACCCTAAAATGAAATTATTTTCATATTGTTCACCATGAATTACAGTTTTACTTTTGCTGTAAAATGAAATTGTTTTCTTATAAAATAAGTAATTTTTTAATTTTAAGTTTGTGTAAAAAACTATATTTTTCTAGTTTTAGTTTCCCTCAAATTTGAAGTAATTATTTTAATTCTTTAAGTCTATTTTAAAGTAAATAAATAACAATTATTTTGAAAAATTAGAAATTGTTTGAGTTCCATATTAATATTATCTCACATATGTTAGATGGTTAAACATATAAATAGTTAATCATTCACACATAATAAAAGAAATAAAAAAATTTTAATGTAATGTATTCAGATTTTTTTTTATCTATTATTTCTATTTTTTTTATATATTTTTTTCTTGTTGTCTTTTTTATATTATCTATATTGGAAGAAGGATAAGTTTTTTTTTTTTTTTACTGTTTGGTCATAACTCTTATGTATCATCTCATATATTATTAGTGTTTTTTTTTCAACTTTTAGAGTTAATAAGACTTTTAAGTAATTTTTTATTATTTTCATTTTTATATTTTTATTAATAAGTGTAACTTTAAATTCTTCAAATTTTGATAAATTATTTCAAATCTTCTAAAGATTATTTATGAGAATTTAAAATCTTTCAAACATTTAATCAATAGTTTCTTTTTTCATTCTGAGCATAGCATTTTATATTAAAAGAGATTACAGATTTTGTTTTGAAATTTTAGAGCTTTTCTTTTGAAATCTTAATTTTTTTTCTTAAGTCGCTTGAATGTATTTTGTTTGATATATATATATATACACTAAACATTAAAATAGTAGAATAAAAAATATTGACTAAACATTAAAATAAAAAATCTTAATCATCTTTAATCTAACAACTATTTATTTTAATGATTATACTATTTCCGATATTTGTTTTATCATTTTAACATTAGACTTCTAAATATTGATATTGATATGTGACAAATTAAATAGTAGAATAAAAGTATGATAACTACTTAAAAACACAACATTTTTACTTTATTTTAAGTTTAATTGAAAATATTTCAAGATATAATAACATGAATAATGGATCACATGCAAAAAAATACAAATTAAAAGTAAAATTGTAACTAAAATGACTGTGAAAATTTAAATTAAATAAAAGCTAAAACTATAAATACTCTCAAATTTTTTGTATCAATAAAAAAAAAATCGTATAAAACATTATATACCATGTCTATTATATTTTATCAACTATTTTAATAAATAATTTTAGCAAATAGTTACAATTTAATTTATTAAATAGACCACTATCAAGTTTTTTTTTTTTTTTCAGTTTCTAATTAATTTTTCTAGCATAAAAAACCTAGTATTCTTAGTTAACTTTCCCGTATACATTGAAATATGAAAAAGAAATACTCAAAAAGAAAGATCAAAATACACAGTAATTAATGTAAAATCATTAATATTTACTTTCAATTATGTGAACACCCTTCTTTTTTATATAATAAATATAAAATGTTTGTAAATAGTTTAAATGCAGAATGATTGGATTGATGATAAAATAAATCCTGACTATTGAGCACTGATTCGATTGATAATAAAAAAAAAAAAATTTTGATTCAGTTTTCTACTTTAACAATTGAAAAAAGGATTGATGAAATTCTATTGAGTCTGATTCATGTGATTTTTTATTAAAGAATAACTCTGGTAATTAAGTGAACAACTGGAGCAATTTAATTATGATACTTAGTTATTTCTTCGCTTCGTTTAGACATAAAGAGATCCACAAATTTCTAAAACTAATTTTCACATATTATTTTTTAAAGGACTGATTTCCTGTATATTATTTTTAAAAACATAAAAAATATATCGTGCTTTTATTTTTTTTTTTCATTTTTTTAAGAACTAAAAAATAATTACGTCAAATTTAGAAACTTAAAACATATTTAACTATAATTTTAATATAAACAATGTTTTTTAAGACAACATTTTTCAATAAAAAATATAAATAATTAATTTTAATTTGAATATAACATATTTAATATATTACTACACGTTTTAAAACATAATTTTATTCAGATTTTTCATAAATATTAAGTACAAATATTAAAAAGTATAATATTAACAAATTCATTGATAGCATAACTCTAAAATATAAAATTGTTCTTCCTTACAAAATAAATCTAATATTATTCCAAAAAAACAAATTTTAGAACGACATACTCATGCAAAAATAATTATTTTTATATTTTTTATAATTTTAATATTATTTTTAATTATTTATTATTTATTAAAATAAATAAAAAAAAATTATTTTAATAATTTATTATTTGTATTAAAATAAAATAAAAATATATATTATTTTAATAATTTATTATTTGTATTAAAATAAATATAAAAATAATATATTATTTTAATATTAATTTTTTTTTTATTATTAATTATTTATTTTTTTAATATAATTTTTTTTATTATTTTTTAATAATAATATATAAAATTAAAATTAATTAAAATTTTTAATATAATCAATTATATAATAAAATATTACATTACATAATTTTAGAATATTTATATATTTTCATGACTTTCTTTGTAAATCTTCTGAAAAGAGAAAGAATGAAGATGTAAATTTATCTTAAATATTGGAATACTATTTTTTATTTATATAAATTCATTGCATTTACCCACTCTTCAACAGTAAATATACATAACCAAACACAAGTTAATCCCGAGAACCATCAAAACCATGATCCAAACCCCATTCCGCGTAAAGGCAGAGATCCCAACCGTTAAGAAGGTTTCCATGGCCGAGTCTACCGTCCCTAAGTGGGCCCAGAAAACCGTTAGCTTGCCTCCTCTCCGGCGCGGCTGCCATCTAGTTACTTCCAAGGTTCCTTTTCTTCTTCCTTTTCCCCCTTCCTTTTTCATTTTTCCAAAACCCTAATCCTTCGTTTTCATTTCAGATTGTGAAAGAAATCGAGTCAGACCTCTCCGGATTCAAGTGCGGCCTCGCTCATCTCTTCTGTGAGTATTCTCATACGCGCACACACACACATATGATTTGTTTTCTATTCACTGAACTTGGAAATTGTAACGGGAAACGAAACGAAACGACAGGTCAGCACACCAGTGCTTCTCTCACCATCAATGAGAACTACGACTCTGATGTCCGCCATGATACCGAAACCTTTCTTAATCGGATAGTTCCTGAGGTTTCTTTCGCATTCATTACTGATTTCTAGTCACATAATTTATTTATATCAAATTTTAATATGTTAGTTAATGTCTGTTGAAGGGCTCATCTGCTCCATGGAAGCATACTCTAGAGGGTTAGTATTATTTCCTTGTTTTTTAATTACCAATATATATAATAGTTTTCTTAATATTTTAATAACTTCGACTTCATCCAGCTTCAGTTTTTTTGAGTAGTTATTCTACTTTATATATCCACCAGAAAGCGTCTGATGGATACCATTATTATCCCTGCTTTTCCTCTTAGATGTGGAAATTCTGATGGAAGATTATGTGTTAAGATTTTTGCCTATTTGTGTTCATCATAGCATAAGTCAGATATCACTCATGTTTGGATAAGTTTCTCCATTAACATTTCTAAAAGAGAAAAGTAAGAAAAGAAAATTAAATGAGCATCTCCAAATTTTTAAATTCGCTTGTGTGTACACTAATTTGAAAAAACTCTCTCTCATATAGTTTCTCTAAATTTCTATATTTTAATTTGTGCATAAGTTAATTTTAGCTTGTGGAGAAGTTTATTTCATTTTTATTTTTAATTTTTCTTTCCTAAAAATGTTTTTATGGAGAAGTTTATTCGGTTTTATAGAGCTGTTGGTTTTCGATTTATAATATTGGTATATTTTTTTAGCTGATGTATTATATTTTGCTTCTGTGACATCTGGAAATCCTATTTGGGTTTGAAACTTTGCAGGGCCAGATGACATGCCGGCTCATATTAAATCATCGATGTTTGGTTGTGCACTCACGTGAGAAATACTACCTCGTTTCAGTTTCATTCATTTATGCTGAAAAGTTATCACTATGCAATTGTCATCTACTGATTTCTTGTTCTTTTAGGATACCAATTACAAATGGGAAGCTTAACATGGGGACGTGGCAGGTAATAAAATTCATTTGTGCAATGATCTTTCCAAAATAATCTTCCCAAAATGATCTTCATTCAAATTTATATTGGTTCTATATATAGAGTGAGTGAGGTAGGGAGTACAAATTTAAAGTGGAGAATTAAAGTACACTTGGATAACCAAACTCTTTTTCAGCACTTTGGGAATATTTTTTTAACCCCTCCATGAACAATCCAATTGCTATCCTATTCTCATACTAATCAGGGCCCTGACTTAAGTCAATGACTAACCAAGTTTATCATATGCACATTCAAGGAGTTAAAACAATTATTTCATTGTGGATTGTGTTTCAAAAGTTGTTGCCACCAGTAATTTACTATTGATGCCATACCCATGGAATATATTCATAATGGTTGATACATCATACACTGACTGTGATTAGGAATAACCTTATATTATCTCACTAACAAATTTGAAATTCCATAATATTGTCCTTCGGGGTTGGTATTTCTCACACTGTATTATATTTAATCCATTTTAACTGGGAAGAGCATATTCCTACATGATGCCTGAGCTGGAGATTAAGTTCATGCATGAAAGCACTGGGTTTATTTGTAAAAATCCATTAGGACCAAAACAAAGCTATAGATTTTGACTGTGAATAGTTTATCTCTTGTAAGAACAGATGAATAAGAAGTATGATATTTCATATACTATTGTTGCTTATTAGGCTTTTCCTAACTTAAATTAATCTTTATGACGCAATTTTAATCGAGAAAACTATACAAACATTCTTAGAAGTTCTTGAGATTGCATGTGACTTCCCTTGCTTTTTTTCATTTACAGAAACTTCCATTATAGGAGTGCGAAATGTAATGTGTTTTTTTGGGTAATACAAAATGTCAATCCAATGTATATAAGTTGTTAGTTTAATGTTTTTCAAATGATTTAGAGAAGGAGGATTGCATAGGTAAAATAGGGAGGAGCATCCGATAAATTTTGACTAGACCTCAAGTTTTCTCATTTTAGATATATATAAATCCCATTTTAGGGTAGAAATGATCAATATCTATAGGAATCTATAGTTAATGATGGTTTAAAATAATTTATACTGGGATCTGTGCTAAAGGAGTTGTTTTGGTTGACAAGAATAACTGCTTAATTACTCTGCAGATGTTAGCACTCGCACTCATTTAGTGCGAGATTACATCACTAATCGAAAACGCACACCTCGGTTTGGTTTAATGTAAGATCCAAAATAATGATGTATTTCTTCTTTTCTTTAAGGGTATATGGCTGTGCGAGCACCGGGATCACCCTACCTCACGAAGAGTTGTTGTCACTCTAAATGGAATATGAGGTTGTGAGATCTGTTTTCTTCACCGCGCATTTGTACTTATTAGACAAATTCGCTTTGTAATTTACAGCAGCATGTATGCTACAAATCTACCCCTTTTTTTGTTATTGTAATTTGAATTCCTTGATATGGACTCAACTACAAATCTAAATAATGATTACACTAGCACCTTCTAATATTTTGGTACATGAAGCCCTCATTTTTAATCTTACACACAAACCTTCAATTTATATAGCAGCATAATTTATTCTAGTATTTATAATTTTAATTGGTGATTTATAAAATTGATGTCATATTCTCACATTTTTGTTAATCAATAAAAATGAGATTTAAACGATAAAGTTATTATCAAATGTAATTACATATATACTTTTTAATGTATATTAATGTTTGGATAAGACTAATGCATGTGAATGTATCTCATGTGAATGTTCTGATTTTATATTTAACCATATTTATATGAATAGTATCTCTTGTTATATTATTCTAAAAATCAATATTATAATAACAAGTATTAAATAATATTCTTTAATTAATAAATTTGACACAAAAAACAAAAAACTTTTTTTTTATAAAATATTATAATTAGACAAATAAATTTAAAATATTATAAAATAGGAAGTAAATGCATGAAAGATTTTATTCTTACAACATGTCCATTAAACTTGTTTTTAAATTAAAATGAATAAACACAAAGTTTCATTTGAAATATTTATAATATTAACTTATGTATTTATTAATTAAAATAGTGCCAGATATATGTGAATAATAAATTATTCAAATTCAGTTATATGTATATGAGAAAAGATGACTCTTCATTTTTATTATTTATTTTTTTATCATCTAATGGTGAAGATAAATTAATGTTGTAAATTATTATATTAAAAAATATATACTAAAAATTAAGAATGAATGTTTAATATTTGTTTTTAAAGATAACACAACTAAATGTTACTAACTAATTTTTATAATAATTTTTTTATTGATAAATATTAATGGTTAGTATATTAATTTTACATAGTAAAAATTTTGAATTAAAATTATCTTTTATTTCTTTTATCTTTTTATCTCCAATTCAATCTTAATATCAGTAATTTTTATAATTAGTATAAATTAGTTTTTTTTTTCTTTCATTGTATTTGAGATAACTAACTTTTATAATTAGTGTAAGAAAACTTTACCTGTCAAGTATATTACTTTTCATAATTTAGAAGTCGTAATTGGTAATACTTTTTAAAGTATATTATTAAATCAATATATTTATCATATGATAATTTGATATGGGATGATCATGTAAAATTATTTTGCTTTGTTAATGCATAACTATTTATAATTATTATTATAATAATAGAGTTTAATTTAAATGTACTGTCAATATAAACAAATTATACTATAAACTAATAAAAATCATCAGCTTTTAAGTAGTTACTATAAGGTCCATCAATTTGACAATACTACTGTTTATAGATGACAAAGATTGTTATATATATATATATATATTTTTTTTAATAATTTATAAATACAGTCCTCATAATACACATGTTTAATTGATATTTTTTATGTATAAAAAATGATGGTATAGCATAATATCCGTGATAATATTATATATTTTCTCTCGAAAAAACATTCTTGTATTTTATTTTATTGGTTAATAAAAATAACAATTATAAATTAATATATGTTTTAATCATATTAATGAAATAAGTCCATCTTTGTATAATAATATTATTTTGATTTTTTAACATTTTATGGAATATTTTTATAATTATAAAAATGTTCAGAATTATATTATTTATTTATTCTAATTCTTACCATATCGTGATTAAAGTAAACATGATTATATAATCTTATGGTAATTAAAAAATATCATAATTATTTTTTTTAAGTAGAAATTGAATATGTCAAGTGTTTTCTTAAAGAATCAAATTAAAATCTATAAATAATATTTAAACATTTAAATTAATAATATAAATAAATATATTTTCAATTAAATTAATTTATTATAACACAAATAATAAAGATTTTAAGCTTTTAATCAAGTGATTCAATTAAAATTTTAATAATTAAATTTTAAGTATGGAATAAAATATATAAAAAAAATATCACACTAATATATATTTTAATTAAAGTTAATACTTTTTTTAAGATTGATAATTTTATACTACTTTTATAACATAAATATATAAGTGGTGATAATTATAGAAATCACCATTAATATATATATATATATATATATATATAGTCTTAATTAAGTTATTTTTATATATCAAACATTAACAATTTTTATTTAAGGATTAACAATTTAATCATCAAGCATGGTTTTATACTAATATTCATTAGGGAAAAAAAATCACGTAATAATTAACACCTGAAATATTTATTGGGTATCTATCTTTTGTCTCGTGGCGAATTCCAAGGCCCAAACCAGGGCCCGATGGAACACACTTGCGACGTGTTTTCAGGTGTCACTCATAACACAAAATCGTGTTTAAAATGATTTGATTTGGTTAAACGACACACTTTGATGCATGCAGTTCCCTCTTTTAAGAAGCCTTAGTCCATTACTCTACACCAAACTCTTCTCTCCCGCTCTTCTCTCCCGCTCTTCTCTCCCGCTTCTCATCGTCACGTTTCCTCATTACAGCATGTTTCATTCATTAAGTTTTCAATCATTTGTTATCCTTTTTGTCATTTTGTCATTATGACGTTCCATCGAAGCCTCTTGCATGTTGTTCTCTATTTTATTTTTTTATATTTTTATCGTATCATTTTTATTATGCGTTTTAGGATATATGTATATGTTCCGATCAGACTATAGAGTTGTTATTTTGTTTGTACTATGAGATTTTATTTTGTTTTTGTTTTATTTATTTTTGTTTAGAAACGATAAATTAGAAAAAAATAATGAATAATTTAGGTCTGTCTGGCTGGTTTGAACTTGATTGATGGAAGCGAATATGCATGTGCCTTGTTTTTTTTCTAAGCGTTATCACATAGATAGCCAGTTTTTAAGGACGAGTTTATTGTGTATCGTTAATTGTAATTGTAGCTAAAGAATTTGACAGTTATGGTTGTCATTTGAACTTTCCTAAATACTGATTGATGTATGAAGTTTGAAAGGCTTTTGTTATGTGTGACTATAAGCACAACAATGCTGATGGGAAAGACCCGGATTTTGGGCAATCTTTATGTCAAATAGTGAGACTAAAAGAGAATGCTTCAAGAAAGGACTATTTGGCCTCCCATCAACTGAAATCCAGTTTGTAGAGCATGTTAAAGCTGGAATGGTTTTATTCTTATATGAATATGAAAAGAGACAACTTCGTGGTGTGTTCAAGGCTTCCTGTGTTGGAGGCATCAATATCGTGCCTAATGTCTTTGCGAAATTGGGGAAGCGATCTCCTGCTCAGGTAACAATTCAATAACCTCAATTTATAAGTTCCCTTTTTAACCAGGATTGAACAATGCCTTCTTTTGATTCTGAGTCCAAGATTTCATTTTTCTTACTTTGATTAATGATTAATAATATTATGGCCATACTTTCTCAATGATCTGATGTAGGTTAAGTTTGATCCAATTTGGTTCAGTAAACCACTACCAGAAAAATTATTCCGTGATGCAATCAGAGAAAATTACTTTTCAGAAAACAAATTACTTTGTGATTGTGATACAGAGCAACCAAGGGTTGCTCAGTTTGCTGAAAGTAGGTTTATTGCATATGAGAACGAGGATTATATGGATATCTCTCAGGCCAGACATCATTGGTGATACCCCGAAAGTCTATCTAAAAGAAATAGAATTCACGGTGAGGGAAGCTTATCAATTTGTGATAGACTCATGATTAAATCCGTTTCAGAGATTGATCAGAGGATGGTATTTTCAAATGATGTTCCTGCTCTACATGATTCCCATATCAATCCATCTGGTTTTTACAGCAAACCTATTTTTGAGCATTACTCTTTGGTTCAAAATCAGCTTAAGCCAACTTCGACTATGATTCACCCAATGCAGGCACATAATTTAAAACCATATATGTGCGACACAAGGTAGTGCTAATTCTAAGAGTGCATCGCTTCTGTATAATCCGGATGTTCCTGTTTAAATTTTAGCCAGGCATCATCTTTTGGAGTTAGTGATGGTTCTAAGCCAATAATAGAAAGGATTACTCCTCTAAACAACATGGGAAGGAATTCCTTGAGCAGTCAACCATATCTCATCCATACTGAACCGAAAGACATTAGCTGGTGGCACACTGTTGACTTTCAAATATCTGTTTTGTATAGTAGCAAAAGGGGTTGCATTACACTCAACACGGTTCAAAATTCTGAGCAAATGGCAGCAGAATCTGTTGTTTATGAGGCTTTCGACAAAATTCCTTCCTTGAAGTCTTTATAATCCCCTATCCATACAGATATTGGATAGTGTAGTCGCAGTCTACATGAGCCCTTTTCTCCTTGTTCCATAATCACCAACAATGGGTAGGCAACAATTTTCGTTCCACAACTTTGCAAGGAAATCCAAATCATGAGATAGCACTAAAGAAAAGCAACGAAACATTTACTCCTGATATTTCGTGGGCCAATGAGGGCCATTTGGAAGATGTTGGTATTCAAAATAATAATTCTGATTATCCAAAGCAAAAAAGTAGTGTTTTTTCTCGATTATCTTATATGCTGGATATGAGCAAACAAGAAGATGGACACAATGATTTCCATACATCAGTTGAGGAAGTGATGGTACGTATTCGGCAGAGTCACAGCAAGTGGATGATGAAAAGAAAGCCCAAGCCCAAGGGCAAGAAAGCTAAAAGTTTGAAAGATAAAACTCAATAAGTAGTTTGAGGATGAAGGAGGGTGATATCTTTGAAGATTCCTTGAATGATCAAAATATGGATTTGACTACTGCACCTGGAGGCAATATTAACAAAACAGCCGAAGACACCTCTTTTGTGGATTTCAAGCGTCGTAGTAAAGTCAGGAAACTTAGTGCTGAAAATGAGAATTTGGTTCTTGGGCAACAAAAAAGAAGAAAGTTGATCCGCCCAAATGTCAGCAAGAGCTTAACTTCCGATGATAAGGGCATTGACCTCCATGCATCTCAAAATTACAACTTGGAAGTTATAATGTTGAGGATGTTAAGGAAAGCTGCTGTGCTTTGGTTCAAACTGAGGTTAACATTAAGACAGATGCTGAAGTAAGAAAAATTATTAGTGAAACACGTTCTGAAAACAAGAATAGTAGTCATGCCAGGGGATATGCCTACAGTGAAGGAGGAGAAAGAGCATCCATTAGTTCTCGTGCTGCATTTAATGATAAATCAATTAGTTTTTTACTACACGCTTTGCAGTGATGATTTTTGTGCAAACCTCAAGATAATTAATAATTATTTCTGTTATTATTATTATTATTCATTCTCTGTGAATATAGTGATTGTGTACCAAGCTATTGCAAAAAATATTACCAAAATCTCGACAAGGTTAGGGAGCGCAGGTTGCAGAGATGAAGAAGGGAAAGAAAAAAAAGGAATATGAAAGTGAGATATAGAATCCCACCATTAATTAAAAAACACATATCTAAGTATGGATCGTAATTTGTCATTGCAGAAGAGAATAAATAATATATTGTTCAATAATATATTATGACAATGTTTGATTTGCACATATCCTAGTAAGTAAATGGACTCTTTCCCATGAGAAAGGTGCAGAGAAAACCCATCTTCTACCTTCACTCACATGATGATGGCAGTGAAAGTAGAGCCTTTGTTTCATGTAAATACATATCATAAATGGCTATTATTTCGTTTAAACACAGGTGGTCGTTTAGGAAAAATTATTGCTCGACTTATCTTTAAACGTAAACGAGTTTTTAAATTTATAAAAATAACTTACAACCTTTACATAAATTTTAATTATTAAAATTAGTTTAAAAAAATAATAAAAATAACTTCAATTCAAATTTTATTTATTCTATTCAAAGGCTTCATACTCGAAAGGAAAAGCAAATATTTTCAACATTTGATTTGCTAAAAACATATCTTCAAATTTTCTTAATGCAGCCTTCCCAAAATAAGGTTTACCACAAGTCTCAGAACATCCTATAGATGTTTCAGAACTTACTAATTGTGCCATCAAAGAGAATACCATGAGTGCACGATAATGCTAAAGTCACCATTTCTTTCTCCTCCTTCACTGTAGGCATATCCCCTTGCATGACTACTATTCTTGTTTTCAGAACTTACTTCGGCATCTGTCTTAATGTTAACCTCAGTTTGAACCAAAGCACGGCAGCTTTCCTTAACATCCTCAACATTATAACATTCTCATTTTCAGCACTAAGTTTCCTGACTTTACTACGATGCTTGAAATCCACAAAAGAGGTGTCTTCGGCTGTTTTGTTAATATTGCCTCCAGTTGAAGTAGTCAAATCCATATTTTGATCATTCAAGGAATCTTCAAAGATATCATCATCCTTCATCCTCAAACTACTTATTTGTGTTTTATCCTTCAAACTTCCAGCTTTCTTGTGCTTCGGCTTGGGCTTTCTTTTCATCATCCACTTGCTGTGACTCTGCCCAATACATACCATCACTTCCTCGACCGATTTATGGAAACCATGGTGTCCATCTTCTTGTTTGCTCATATCTTGCATATAAGATAATCAAGCAAAAACACTACTTTTTTGCTTTGGATAACCAGAATTATTATTTTGAATACCAACATCTTTCAAATGGCCCTCATTGGCCCACGAAATATCAGGAGTAAATGTTTCGTTGCTTTTCTTTAGTGCTATCTCATGATTTGGATTTTCTTGCAAAGTTGTGGAATGAAAATTGTTGCCTACCCATTGTTGGTGATTATGGAACAAGGAAGAAAAGGGCTCATGTAGACTGCGACTACTCTTTCCAATATCTGGAGGGATAGGGGATGATAAAGACTTCAAGGAAGGAATTTTGTCGAAAGCCTCATAAACAACAGATTCTGCTGCCATTTGCTCAGAATTTTGAACCGTGTTGAGTGGAATGCAACCCCTTTTGCTACTATACAAAACAGATATTTGAAAGTCAACAGTGTGCCACCAGTTAATGTCATTCGGTTCAGTATGGATGAGATATGGTTGACTGCTGAAGGAATTCCTTCCCATGTTGTTTAGAGGAGTAATCCTTTCTATTATTGGCTTAGAACCATCACTAACTCCAAAAGATGATGGCTGGCTAAAATTTAAACCTGGATCATACAGAAGGGATGCGCGCTCTTAGAATTAGTACTTCCTTGTGTCGCATCAGTATTGTTTAAGAGCTGTGCCTGCATTGGGTGAATCATAGTTGAAGTTGGCCTAAGCTGATTTTGAATCAAAGAATTACGCTCCAAAATAGCCTTGCTGTAAAAACCAGATCGGTTGATACGGGAATTATGTATACCAGGAACATCATTTGAAAATACCATCCTCTGATCAGTCTCTGGAAGGTATTTACTTACTCTTGAGCCTATCACTCATTAATTATTGTGTATTAAGATTTTCCTAAAGGAAATTGATCTTATAATGTAAATAGCTCAATCTTAAAATAGAAAATTACAGAAACACTCTTAGAAGTTCTTGAGTTAGCACTCGCACTCATTAAGTGGGAAATTATACATCACATATGAAAAACTCACACCTCAGTTTGGTTTAATGTAATATCCAAATTCATAATGTATTTCTTCTTTTCTTAAGTGTTGTCACTCTTCATGGAATATGAGTTTCTAAGATCTGTTTTCTTTACTTCGCTTTGGTACTTACTAGACAAACTTGCTTTGTAATTTACAGAATTTGTGCTACTAATCTACATTTTTTTGCTAATTTAATTTTAATTCATTATGATATGATCGAGTAATGCACACAAGTATTCTAAATAATTATTACACTATGCCCTTATTTTTAATCTTTCAATTCATGTAACAACATAATTTATTTTAGTATTTATAAATTTAATTGGTGTTTTATTAGTTTGATGTTATATTTTTCACATTTTTGTTATCCAGTAAAAATGAGATTTAAATGATAAACAATTATTATCAAATATAATTACATAGATACTTTTTAATTTATGTAAATGTTTGGATAGGACTAATACATGTGAACGTATATATATCTGATTTTATATTTAACCATATTTATATGATTGAATGTAATTAAGGTATAATATATTAAATATATGAATAGTATCTCATACTTGATATCAAAGAATAAATCCAAGAGTAATTGTTTTATATTATTCTAAAAATCAATATCACAGTAGCAAGTATGAAGTAATATCCTTTAATTTAAATAAATATATAAATTTGACAGAAAAAAAATGAAAAAGTTTAAACTTGTGTTTTTAAATAAAAATGAATAAATACAAAGTTTAATTTAAGATTAATTTAAGATTTTTGTAATATTAACTTATGAATAAATAAAAGTTATATACACTTAGAAAAATATTGATAAATATAATATTTTTAAAATAGGAATTTATTTATTAAAATGATGTCAGATTATTGCGAGTACTAAATTATTTAAATTCACACACACATATATATATATATATACTTCAGTATATTATATTTTACAATTTATCATTAAAATAAGATAAATATTTTTTTTTCTTATTAAATTTATTAATTTTGTATTTTTCTTTATAAAAAGTATTTATTTTATTTTTATATATATAATTTTTTATTTGATTTCTATCATTAAATATTATCTTAATATTAATATGAGAATTGAATTTTTTTTTTTTATGTTTAATAATATAATTTTAATTTTTTAATCATTGTAAGTGTATTTTGACATGAAATATAAAGCATCCATAAATATAAAATTTCATTAGAAATTATCTATAAGTTTTCATTTTATTATAATAAAATATGTGATAATATTAAAAATGAATAAATAATTTATAAAATATAGTAGATCATTATAGAAGAAAACGAATCTCTTTAAACATAATATATTATTATATAATCTTCTTATTTTTTATTTTATTAATTATATCATGCAAGATAAATAAAGATTAAGTTAAAATCTAAACTCAATATTTTATATTCATTTTAAATATTAAGTAAGAAGTTCATTATTTAAATTTTATTATTTTCTTGAAATTTTAAAATATCATTTTATTTTGTAATTGTAGATACTAAATTTGCACGCGCTTTTAATTTTCTATTATAATTGTTTACTTAATTTACTTAATTTGTAATATTATTTAGTGATTCAGTTTTTTTTTTTATTTCTTACATTAATATCAAGATAACAAAATTTAAGAATAAATATTATATACGAAAGAAATTATAAAAAACTAGTAAAATAAAAAAAAATACATGAGAAATTAAACATAAAATTAATAAATTTATTAAAAAAAATATATTAAAAAAACACACGAATAAACATAATAATATTATTGAATTAAACGTGAAAATTTTAATTTTTACATCAACACAAAAATAACCAAATGTAAGAATAAACTAAAAGCAAAAAAATAATAAATTTATTAGAGATAAAAAATTATTTAATCCTTAAATTAAATAAAAAATTTAATTATAAATAATTCTCATGCAATTTTAATAAAATATTTATATATTGTAATATTTTATAGAATAAATATAATTTTCTTTATGTTTGTAAATATTTTAATAACTAAAAGTAAAAAAAAAAAAATCTGAATACAAAATTTGTTAAGTTTTCATAGAATAATTTTCTTTTTGACAATGTTATACGTACTTTTTACCCTTTGGTTGGTAGGTATATGCGTGACCAAAATATAATTCACTAGATATAATTGACATATATGCATAAAACATAAATAAAATATACGATTTTTTTTTTGAAAATTTTATAAATTTTATATATTTAAAGAGTATGAGATTATAAATTGATTTTTAATTTTTTCATAATAACATCATTTAATATTTATTTTTATAATCGATATTATAATTAGAGTAGTTTTAACTAATAATCTTTTAGAATCAATAACTAAAAGTTTTATTAATTTTAAATTTTAGTTTATATGATCTAAAATATTATTAAAGTTTAAATACATTGTAATATATCTTTAAATTCATATACAATAAATTATAAATTTTATTATGTTTTTAAATATATAAATAAACCTTATCTCATTAGGAGTTACATTAGCTCCATTGTCATTTTAAGTTCATTATTTCATCCTCTCATACAATTCTTCAATCATATATGTCATTATAATACAACTGAAACTAAAATAACTTTATAATTACATACACATTCGCTTAGTGAGGGACAAATATATTCAATAGATTTGAACTCTAGAACAGTCCACAATTAGAACTAATTTATCTAGATACACTAAACGGATTATGCAAATCAAATATTTTGTAGAAGAAAAAATCCTGATTTACTTCATCCACATCATCATTCTGATACACCCAAAGTATATTAAAATAGTTTATTTCATGCCTTTTCAATAAAAATGGAAAATCAAGTGATTTAAGGTAGTTCTTCTATAAAATTACCTAACTTAAATAAAATTCTTAAAGTAATTTAATCAAATCTCAACTAGTTCATCCAAGAATCAATACCATATCATGTTTAATTCTATAAAATCATGAAATCCAAACTCAACCCATACAAAACAACATGCAAACAACAAGTCAACATTTTATAATAAAATAATTTACTCAACATGTTACTTAGTCAAGTTACTCAATTCACATGTATTCCAGATATGATTCAAGTTCTACAAGGAACTAAACCTAAGTGACCAAGTCACCTTCACATTTGAGATTTCTATGATATGGTTCTATAAAACAAAAATTCAAGGTTAGCTTTACTTACTTGATTCTTTTATTCTAAGTACTATTTTCTCTTCAAAATGAGCTCATATCTAAATGCTATAACTTATTTTATGAGTACTTATCATCAAATCAAATACATCACTATAAACTTAAATTAAGTTAGATTCATATCAATGAAAAAATTTTTTACATATAAAAGATTTAAACGCCACATAAAAAATATTCAAATTTAACATTTAAATATAATTTAAAAAACTAAAAATTTTCTCAAATTAAAAATATAATTAGTTAGAATTGATCTTCTTCTAAAAAATCTATGTTTAAATCTTAAAAATAATGAAATATAGAATAAAAAAGAAAGATAAAATTTTCAAATTTTTTTAAACATAATAATTTTTAAAAAATAAAAAATAAAATATTTAATTTTTTATTTATATATTCTTTTTATCTTAACTAAATATCTTCCATCTTTTATCTATTAAAATTTTCATCTTTTTATTTTATTTTGTTAATTGATAAAAATAACAATTATAATAACTAAGATAATTATCATGCATATATATTTTAATCAAATCAATGAAATAAATCATTCCAACTTCGTATAATATTATTTTAATTTATTACATTTTATGGAATATTTTTTATTCATAAAAATGTTTTAATAATTATATTATTTATTTATTCTAATTCATAAAATATCGAATTAAACTAAACATGATTATATAAATTATTCTAATTCATAAATATCATAATTATTAAAATATATTTTTATAAATAGAAATTGAATATATCATAACGAATTGAATTAAAATCTATAAATCATATTTAAACATTTAAATTAACAATATAAATAAATAAATTTATTATATCACAGATAATAACGACTTATGCTCTTAATCAACTGATTGAATTCAAATCTTAATAATTTAATTTTAAGTATGGAATAAAATACATAAAAAAATTATCACACTAATATATATTTTAATTAAAGTTAATACATTTTTTACGATTTATAATTTTATAGTATTTTCATAACATAAATATATAAGTGTTGTTGATTTCAGAAATCACCATTAATATATATTTAGTCTTAAGTAAGTTATTTTTATTTAAGGATTAACGATTTAATAATCAAGCATGGTTGATGTACTAATAATACATATTAGGAAAAAAAATAATGTAAAATAATACAAAAAATATTTTTCTTGTACTCATCTTTTGTCTCGTGGAGAATCCCAAGCCCAATACAGGGCCCGATGGAACACACACTTGCCACGTGTTTTCATGTGTCACTCATAGCACAATCTTTTTAAAAATGATTTGATTTGATGAAAACGACCCACTTCGATGCATGCGGTTCCCTCTTTTAAGAACGGTTAGTCCATTACTCCACACGCAATCGCGTCTCTCTCGCTTCTCTTTTCTCTTTTCTTTCACTCTCAAACCCTCTTCTTCTTCTTCTTCTTCTACATCGGTACGTTCTTTCTCTTCCCTCCTCCCTCTTCCCTCATCATCGTCACGTTTCCTCATTGCAGCATTCTTTATTCATAGCGTTTTCAATCATTTTTTTTTTTTTTTGTCATTGTGACGTTCCATCGAAGACTCTTGACTGTTCTTCTTTATTTTATTTTTCTTTTTATATTTTTATAGTATCATTTTTTTAATGCGTTTGAGGATATTCTTTCTTGTTTATGTTGCGATCAGACTGTAGAGTTGTTATTATTTGTATGATGATATTTTTTTTTTTGTTATATTTATTTTTGTTTAGAAACGAGAAATTAGAAAAAAAAAAAAAATTTAGGTCTGGCTGGTTTGTACTTGATTGATGGAAGCGAATGTGCATGTGCCTTGTTTTTCTTTTAAGCATTGTCACAGAGATAGCTGGTCAGTTTTTAAGGACGAGTTTGTTGTGTATCGTTGATTGTAACTAAAGCTATATAGTGTTTGACAGTTATGGTGGTCATTTGAACTTTCCTAAATATTGATTGATGAATGAAGTTTGAAAGGCTTTTGTTACGTGTGACTATATTTACACAATGCAGATACTGCTGTTTATTTTTTAATGTGACAGCGTAGTATAGTAAATATATATCTCCATGGGAATGAACGATAAGTACAACAATGCTGATGGGAAAGACCCGGATTTTGGAGCAATCTTTATGTCAAATAGTGAGACTAAAAGAGAATGCTTCAAGAAGGGACTATTTGGCCTCCCATCAACTGAAATCCAGTTTGTAGAGCAGGTTAAAGCTGGAATGGTTTTATTCTTATATGAATATGAAAAGCGACAACTTCATGGTGTGTTCAAGGCTTCCTGTGATGGAGGCATCAATATCGTGCCTAATGCTTTTGCGAAACTGGGGAAGCAATTTCCTGCTCAGGTAACAATTCAATAACCTCACTTTATAAGTTCCCTTTTCACCAGGAATGAACAATGCCTTCTTTTGATTCTGAGTCCAAGATTTCATTTTTCTTACTTTGATTAATGATTAATATTATGACCATACTTTCTCAATGATCTGATGTAGGTTAAGTTTGATCCAATTTGGTTATGTAAGCCAGTCCCAGAAAAATTATTCCGTGATGCAATCAGAGAAAATTACTTTTCAGCTAACAAATTTAACTTTGGGCTATCTGAAAATCAGGTCTGCTCTTGGTTGAACATGATTAGTTTTCTAAAATAATGAGGATGCTTTGCCTAAAGATTTTTAATCAATCTGCATTGTAGGTCTATAAACTTATGTGTTTGTTCAGCAAGAGAAGGCTAGAACCAGAGCCTCCTGGGAGACCGTTGTCCAGTACCGAATACTTAAAATCAGAACGGTATCCTTTAGGCAATGTTGAAAGATCTGTTGATCATGGAATGCAAATTGAAAGAGTTCAAAGTGGGCAAAGTTTGGGTAGTAACATATCACCTGTCATAATGCATAAACACCAAGGTGATTCTGTGCATTACAATGGTGACGTTGTATATACTAGATTAAATACAAGTGATACAAAGCAACCAAGGGTTGCTCAGTTTGCTGCGGTGGATAATACTAATGAGTATGTTTGTGACTATTCGGGATTAAAAGATGAAAGTAGGTTTATTGCATATGAGAATGAGGAATATATGGATATCTCTCTCAGGCCAGACATCATTGGTGGATACCCCAAAAGTCTATCTGATAAAATTAGAATTCATGGTGAGGGAAGCTTATCAATGAGTGATAGGATCATGAGTAAATCCCTTCCAGAGACTGATCAGAGGATGGTATTTTCAAATGATGTTCCTGGTCTACGTAATTCCCATCTCAACCCATCTGGTTTTTACAGCAAGCCTATTTTTGAGCATAATTCTTTGGTTCAAAATCAGCTTAGGCCAACTTCAACTATGATTCACCCAATGCAGGCACAGCTCTTAAACAATACAGGTGCGACGACACAAGGAAGTGCTAATTCTAAGAGTGCATCATCCCTTCTGTATGATCCAGATGCTCCTGGTTTAAATTTTAGCCAGTCTTCATCTTTTGGAATTACCGATGTTTCTAAGCCCATAATAGAAAGGATTACTCCTCTAAACAACATCGGAAGGAATTCCTTGAGCAGTCAACCGTATCTCATCCATAATGAACCGAAAGACATTAGCTGGTGGCACACTGTTGACTTGCCACTAAACACGGTTCAAAATTCTGAGCAATTGGCTGCAGAATCTGTTGTTTATGAGGCTTTTGACAACATTCCTTCCTTGAAGTCTTTATCATCCCCTACCCTTCCAGATATTGGAAAGAGTAGTCGCAGTCTACATGAGCCCTTCTCTTCCTTGTTCCATAATCACCGACCATGGTTAGACAACAATTATCATTCCACAACTTTGCAAGAAAACCCAAATCATGAGATAGCACTACAGGAAAGCAACGAAACATTTACTCCTGATATTTCGTGGGCAAATGAGGGCCATTTGAAAGATGTTTGTTTTAGAAATAATGATTCTGATTATCCAAAGCAAAAAAGTAGTGTTTTTTCTCGATTATCTTATATGCAGGATATGAGCAAACAAGAAGATGGACACAATGGTTTCCGTAAATCGGTTGAGGAAGTGATGGTACGTATTCGGCAGAGTCAAAGCAAGTGGATGATGAAAAGAAAGCCCAAGCCTAAGCACAAGAAAGCTGAAAGTTTGAAGGATAGAACTCAAATAAGTAGTTTGAGGATGAAGGAGGGTGATTTCTTTGAAGATCCCTTGAATGATCAAATTATGGATTTGACTACTGCAACTGGAGGCAATATTAACAAAACAGCCGAAGACACCTCTTTTGTGGATTTCAAGCGTCGTAGTAAAGTCAGGAAACTTAGTGCTGAAAATGAGAATTCGGTGCTTGGGCAACAAAAAAGAAGAAAGTTGATCCGCCCAAATTTCAGCAAGAGGTTAACTTCCAATGATAAGGGCATTGACCTCGATGCTTCTCAAAACTTACAACTTGTAAGTTATAATGTTGAGGATGTTAAGGAAAGCTGCCGTGCTTTGGTTCAAACTGAGGTTAACATTAAGGCAGATGTTGCAGTAAGAAAAATGATTAGTGAAGCACGTTCTGAAAACAAGAATAGTAGTCATGCCAGGGGATATGCCTACAGTGAAGGAGGAGAAAGAGCATCCATTAGTTCTCTTGCTGCATTTAATGATAAATCAGAATGTGTGGATAGCATTCAAGCAGATGCTGATGTGCAAAACATTATTGGTGGAACAGATTTTGAAGATAAGAAAACTAGACATGCCGGGGGATATGTATGCAATGAAGGAGGAGAAAAAGCAACCGATGGTGCTCGTACTGTATTTAATGATGAATCAAAATGTCTGGAGAACGTAAACCAGAATGTTTTTGCTTCAGCTTCTTGCAAAGGTAAGAGTAGTCATATCAACAAAGGTTTATGCACGATGGATAGTAAAAAATCGCTATCTGTGAACTCACAGTCTTGGCATTCAATTTCTCAAGAGCATCTCGTGCACAAGATCATTTGTGCTGGCAGAGGTACTAATATTGACAAAGAAATGCAACAAGATTGCGGCTCCTCCTTTACTACTGAAGTTAAAGATGGAACTCAAAAGGCTTTAATTGAAACTTCTGCTCCTATGAAGGAGGGTGTACATGGGATGGATAGTTTAAAACAAATATCTGCAGGTACAGACTCAGTGCTATCAATATGTGAAGAGCACGATGCAGGTAGGATCATATGCACTGGAAGAGAAAGAAATACTAAAGAACAGATGTCAAAAGATGGCGGCTCCTTCGACGTTGGAGTTAAAGATGGACTTGACTGTTTGCAGAACTGCAACAATGAAAATGCCTCGATTGTACCTTCTTTTGACAAGGAAGGATTATCTATGACTGAGAGTCAAAAGTCAGCATGCTCAGATTCAGAAACATTGCCTTCTATTTGTCGAGAATGTCATGTTGACAAGGTTAGACGTGGTGGCAGGGCTATTAGAACTGAAGATTGCAGATTCTCTGTTACTACTGAAGTTAAAGATGGATCGGACGGTTCACAGATCTCTGGCTATACTTGTGAGCAAAAGATGGTTTAGGCCTATTGAAACCTCAGTTTTAAAGTGTGGCTCCTCATTTCTGTGGGACTCACGTTTACCAGGGGGTAAATGAAGTTAATCATCTTTTTTGCATATCATGGTTTGAGTTTTCAAACCATAGAGATGATCTTCTGTGTTCCCCGACATCCAAGAGCTGGTTTTGTTAGCTGAGATAGTGTTGGGAATTCTTTTTGCCAGGGGTTTCTAGTTTAATTTTTTTTTTTTTTTGTTAACCGAAGAAATGGTGGCTTTAGCATTATCGTTCACTCACGGTATTCTCTTTGATGACACAGTTAGTAAGTTCTGAAACATCTATAGGATGTTCTGAGACTTGTGGTAGACCTTATTTTGGGAAGGCTGCATTCAGAAAATTTAAAGATACGTTTTTAGATAAAGTTCAAATGTTGAAAATTATTTGCTTTTCCTTTCCTTTCCTTTTGAGTATGAAGCATTTGAATAGAATAAATAAAATTTGAATTGAAGTTATTTTTATTATTTTTTAAAATTAATTTTAATAATTAAAATTTATGAAAAGGTTGTTAGTTATTTTTATAAATTTAAAACCTCGTTTAAGTTTAAAGATAAGTCGAGCAATAATTTTTCCTAAACGACCACCTGTGTTTAAACGAAATGATTGCCATTTATGATATGTATGTACAGGAAACAAAGGATCTACTTTCACCGCTATCATCATGTGAGTGAAGGTAGAAGATGGGTTTTCTCTGCACCTTTCTCATGGGAAAGAGTCCATTTACCTGCTCTAGGATGTGTGCAAATCAAATATTGTCATAATATATTATCGAACACTAGTATTTATTCTCTTCTGCAATGACATATTACGTTCCATACTTAGATATGTGTTTTTTAATTAATAGTGGGATTCTATATCTCACTTTCATATTTCTTTGTTTCTTTTCCTTCGTCTCTGCAACCTGCGCTCCCTAACCTTGTCGAGATTGGTAATATCTTTTGCAATGGCTTACACAATCACTATATTCACAGAAAATGAATATTAATAATAGAAATGATTATTATTTATCTGGAAGATACAAATGTCTTCAGTCATCAGCTATGTTAGGGTTTGCACAAAAATCATCATTGCTGCAAAGCGTGCAGTAAAAACTTGCAACACCCCCAAAATTGCAGATTACGATATGGTTGAAAACTTCTGTGAGTGCCCAACACACCCTTCCCTGTGATGAAGATGGAAGAAAAATGAAATATGAAAATGATGAGTATAAAGAAAAAAGATAGAAAAACCATTAATATATATATATGTTAAGGTATAATAACTTTTCCACTGTAGGAGACATAATTCCCTTGCCTACGGTAGCCAGCGCCTCAGGTGAGGTGAGAGAAGAATTTATTCTAAGAGATAAGTTTATAAAATTATAAGTGGAAGAGTTGAGATTTAATTGAAAAAACAGTTTCTATATTCTTAATTTTTCCGTTTATCAGCAACCTCTGTTTCCATCTTTTTCACATCATCAAATTGTTTTTTTTTATTCATGTAACCATCTTAATCCTCAGTATATTTAATTTTTGGATCCCTTACTCACTGATTACATGATTCTATCGCCGCAGAAGTTGTGTAGGGAAACCAACACCGGTCGGGAACAAATGCCTCTGTGGTTGGAACCGGTGTCATGTGACACCCTGAATATCTCATGTCATCCCTAGCTCTGTCTGCACCATGCAGTGTTTCAACCCCACCACCCTTGTTCGCCAATGTACCAACAGTGCAATATCCTGTCACAGGGTTAACCATTTTCAATTTCACACACGAAAGAGGAATATAAGAAAATTGTTATTTTTCTATTGAATCCTGAAATTTCATTTTAATTTAAGGATGCCTAATTATGTGAGTAAAAATATATTTAATAAAGAAAATTTGAACCAAGAAAATTATGTTTTAGTTTTGTGTTGTAAAGTTGTCTAATTGTTTTTTTTTTTTCTTATTTTAAATCTATTGATTTGTATATTTTTTTCGAAGAAGTATATGCCAGAAAGGTAAAAAGAGCTTAGGGTGGTAATGAGAAGGTGATTCCTTCAAAAATGGTGGAAACATCAGCAGAGAATGAGCATGACCACCAAGCCTTGGTACTGAAATCAGCAATATGTTCGAGACTTCTCCTTCTGACCCTAATCATCCTCTTCCGCACTCTTGTCTCTCCCTACGACACATCCGCACCTTTAAACCCTCCCTGCCTCTCCACCCCCAACGCCACACTCCCCTCCCCCCTCCAAAACGCCGTCGTTTGGGACTCCGTCTTCTTCCTCCGCATCGCTCAGTGCGGCTACGAGTACGAACAATCCTTCGCTTTCCTCCCCCTCCTTCCCCTCTCTCTTTCCTTCGTCTCCTTCCTCCCAATCCAGACACCCCTCTTCGCTCTCTCCGCTTACCTCATCAACAACCTCGCCTTCGTTCTCGCTGCTCTCTACTTCTACAGACTCTCCCTTACCCTATTGAAGGATTCCCAAACAGCGTTAAGGGCTACTCTTTTGTTCTGCTTCAACCCCGCCTCTGTGTTTTATTCGTCCATGTAATCTTCTTTTCCTCCCTGCAGTTTATGGATTTCTTGCCTCTGTGTTTGATTTGTGATGGCATGGCAGATACTCGGAGAGTTTGTACGCTCTTATGTGTTTTGGAGGGATGTACTACTTCGTTAGCGGCAGAAACAATTTGGCCGTTCTTTTCTTCGCGCTCTCCGGTTGTGCAAGGTCTAATGGGGTGCTTAATGCTGGCTATCTCTGTTTTCAGACTATGCATCGCTCTTATCACGCCCTGTTTCACCAAAAGCGTCTTCCTGTTAGTTCCTTCCCTCCTACATTCTCCTATAACTGTTTTCCTTCCCAACCTTTCGGATAAACTTTTTTTCATGAAAATCTATGCTTTAATTTACTTCACTTATCGGTGTCTGATAACCACTATATGGACGATTTCTAGAAAGGAATGAAGTTGGCAATGGTTATTCCTATTTGTAGATAGTAGAAAGAAATTTATGATAGATTTGCTGAATTACTATCACATTTTATTAATTGTATACATGTCTAGATGTGTGTATCTTAACCATATTATCCTACATATTTTTAGAATAATCACATCGTTGTATCTTATCCACGTGGCAGATCTTTGCGTCATATAGGACAAGAAAATAGGAAACTAAAATGAATTTATGCACTTAATTTTATAGATTCTTTCTATCTAACCTACTACTTGACATGCATAAGTTTATTTTAACCCATAGAAGAAATTCAATTCATTTTACCTTTTTTATTTTCTTTTTCTGTAAGTGTTTACTGGGAAATTTATCCAAATAGGAGCTTGATGAATGATTTGGGAGTCTGAGTGGAAAATGCCATTTGCATTCAGTGTCAGATGACTGTCTTTGTATTGATTAACGATGAAACTGTTTTCTGTATCTGCGAATTTGAAGCAACCGTGTTAAGCACTTGCAAAATTAGGAATTTAGTTGCTGATGCTTGATGGGGAAAGAGAGGTGAATTCAATGAACTTGGCTGCTAGCTTGAAGAAATATATGTGCTTCTTCAATATTTGGAAAGTTTGATGGCTAATTTTACTAAAAAGGACTATATATGTTTTCTGATATTAGGTGTGGAAGTTAGGGGATGCAATAGGGGTGTGATATTGTAAGCGAAAAAAAAAAATTGAGGGATTTTGCAGCTGTGGATGTTTCATGTGCTGGGTTATAGAGTAGAAAGTATGTACCCAGAACTAATAATTTTCTTTCCTTACTTAATTTCTTTCTTAACTATGTGCTTGATACAAGAATAGAAATGTACGTGCGAACACAGAAGAATAGAAATTAAGCTATGGATACAAATGAAATTGTAACTAACAGCAGTTAGAGTAGTTATAATTAATTACTTTGTCACTATTATATAATACACAGGTTTTGCTTGTAGCGTTTACTGGAAGAGTTTCTGGGCACTCTCAAATTGTCCTGAGTTGTACATCATTTTCTATTTGGTCATTTTGATATGGAGAAAGCATCCTTTAATAAAATCTGTTTTCTTTCTATATTTTTGCTTCAAATCCCTAAATCTTTCCCCTTACCACCATTTTATCAGTGCTATAGAAACATTGAGGTATAGATGTAGGTCAAGTAGTTAGGGTGTTCTAGGATTGATTTCCATTTCAACTGAAAAGAAAAGGCTTTCAATCATTGTTAGGTTGAATTATAAACTGGAATACTTGATTGATTCTGTCATTTTGCCAGTTGGCTTTGCAGATTATTGTTGTTGGAGCTTTACGTACTGCATGTATTTTTGCTCCATTTGTAGCTTTCCAGGCTTATGGCTATTACAACATGTGTGTTGGACGTTCCCATGATGAAATAAGGCCCTGGTGCAAGGCAAGGATACCATTACTTTACAGTTACATTCAAAGTCATTATTGGTATGTTACTATTAAGTTCCAAAAATTTTGTTGATTTATTTTGCTAATGCTATGCTGTTGACTGAATTATTATACTCTATTCTATGGGTCTATGCAACCTATTATGATGTATTTTCTTGTAGTCTATAATGTTGAAACTTGGATGTTTAAATAGTCAGATTTTTTGGTGAAGATTGTTAATTTCTCATTGTCCAGGGGTGTAGGTTTCTTGAGATATTTTCAGCTGAAACAGTTGCCTAATTTTCTTCTTGCATCCCCAATACTGTCTCTGGCACTGTGGTCAATTGTCCATTATGCCAAGTCAAGGCCTCGGAATTTTTTCTCATTGGGTTTTTTAGCTCCAATGGAGGAAACGAACTGCGAAGTTGTGTTTTTGTCAGGTGATCTCTCAAGGTCCAAAGAATCTGCAAGTGTGGGGAAATCCTCCTCTGTTAGGGTAGAAGGTATGATTCTAAATTATATAATTGTGTTTTGCAATTATTTTGCACGCATGGAAGTACATTGCTTTCTGAGAAATGGTGATAAGTAATTCAGTAACTTGGGTATAACAATTTAGTCATCTGCTTTTGGCAGTTTTTATGTGGTGTATTTTTACATTCTCTCACATGCGGTTTGGCCATTTTGTTGTTTATCTGGAATTCTGGTTATTCCTGTCTGCTTTATATGTACAGAGCTACAAGCTATACTTGATTGTTTCATCCATTGTTCTACAACATATAAGCATGCATACATAATCTTGTGACTTTGAATATTTAATCAGGCTTTATATCTTACTGTTGCTACCTTAACATCACTCAATCCTGCAACAGAACGCTTAAATCTTAGGAGGAGAAAGAATGTGATCAAGGGAGACGTTGCTAGTGTTCCCATAGAATCTGAGACAACAGAAGCATGGCCAGGATACTTGTCTGCATCTGTTCTCCCATTCGTGTTACACTTGGCATTCATGGCATCTACTGCTTTCTTTGTAATGCATGTACAGGTTAGTGTCGACTATTTTTTTTTTTTTCTTTTTGTATTTGTCTATCATGTCAAGAGAACTAACCAGTTTAAATTTTTGCTAATCATCATATTTTAAAACCCGGTCCTCTTAAATGTTCTAAACTTGATCTCCGAGGGTGGACTTGTTGAAAAATGGGGCAATGAAATTAGTTTAAGTTTTAGAGAAACATAATTTTTTCTTATTTTCTTTTTCATAAAAATCCATATTGAGAAGTTTGTCCAAATTGTATTCGGTCACAAGAAAAGTATTAGACCTTCAATCTATTTCTATCATATCCGTTTGTTGTGTGAGAATGGATGAAGTGTTTACTAATGGGAACTTTTGGTACTGGACATTTATCAGGTGGCTACTCGTTTCTTATCTGCCAGCCCTCCTATTTATTGGTTTGCTTCATATATAATGGGATATCCTGCAAAATACTATAGATGGGGATACGTGATATGGGCATACTCTATAGCATATATTTTTCTTGGCAGTTTGTTGTTTTCAAACTTCTATCCTTTTACTTAATGAGAAGAACGCTTGAAAGCTTTAGGTCTTTTGTTCCATGCAATGCAATACACAAAGGCATAGCTACCCACCACGAAGCATTGCTGATAAATTTAATATTCCTGTTGGTTGCTTTGCCCATTTGGTATTACTGTTGATCTTACACACCAGCCTGTGATTTACTAGTAGTGGGGAAAATGCCCACCTCCCTCTCTCAAATTGGCACGTTTAATTTTTTATTTTGGTCAGCTTGTATTCAGTACCATGCAGATGATTGTGGAACTAATGCAGTTCATTTTCTCTTGTTTTAATTTTCACCTTTTTTGATTGTTTTTCTTTCTGTTCGATACTTATAAAATAATGTTGAACTAATGTTTATTGGTTAATAACTGATTAAATACATTACGAGCACCATCGGTTGCTTTTTCTCATCCTTCATCGCAGACATATCCCCTGGCATGACTAGTTTTCTTATCTTCAGAATGTGTTCCACCAATAATGTTTTGCACATCAGCATCTGCTTTAATTCTATCCAGACATTCTGATTTATCATTAAATGCAGCAAGAGCACTATCGGATGCCCTTTCTCCTTCATTCTACGCATATCCCCTGGCATGACTACTGTTCTTGTTTTCAGAACGTGCTTCACTAATAATGTTTCTTACTTCAGCATCTGCCTTAATGTTAACCTCAGTTTGAACCAAAGCACGGCAGCTTTCCTCAACACCTCGAACTACTTATTTGAGTTTTATCCTTCAAACTTCCAGCTTTCTTGTGCTTAGGCTTGGGCTTTCTTTTTGTCATCCACTTGTGACTCTGCCGAGCCCTTTCCATCACTTCATCATCTGAAGTATGGAAATCACTGTGTCCATCTTCTTGTTTGCTGATATCCTGCATATAAGATAATCGAGAAAAAACACTACTTTTTTGCTTTGGATAACCAGAATTATTATTTTGACTACCAAGATCTTTCTAATGGCCCTCATTTGCCCACGAAATATCAGGAGTAAATGTTTCGTTGCTTTTCTGTAGTGCTATCTCTTGATTTGGGTTTTCTTGCAAAGTTGTAGAATGAAAATTGTTGCCTAACCATGGTTGGTGATTATGGAACAAGGAAGAAAAGGGCTCATGTAGACTCGCCCACTCTTTCCAATATCAAGGAAGGAATGTTGTCTAAGCCTCAAACAACAGATTCTGCTGCCAATTGCTCGGAATTTTGAACCGTGTTGAGTGGCATGCAACCCCTGTTGCTACTATACAAAACAGAATTTTGAAAGTCGACAGTGTGCCACGAATTAACTATGCCCAATTAGAACCATTCATACAAAATATAACCTTAAAAATCTGCAAGATGACAAAATCTAGAAGTAACTAACCAAGAAAAATTCACAAACATGAAAACACTTGGATCATTTCGCGAACAATTTGGTTTATCATGGTGTTATAAGCAAAAACATAAAGACAACGGTCCAAACATAGTTATAACTATAGAAAATTTAGAAAACAAAACTAAAATTATAAAGGAAATAGAAGATAAGAAAAAATCAATTATTTTTTATAATTATAAAAATACATTATATAATCTTAAATGAAAAATTAAAAATCTTAATCTTAGTATAGAAGTAAAGATTAATATTTTTTTAATTAAAACTTCAGAAAAAGAGTGAAAATGAATCTTTGAAAAAAAAATTAAATAATATTAACAACCAAATAAATTCTTCCAAATATATATAATCGACCAATATGATTGGTCTAATGTGACTAAACATCAAATTTAGTCGGTCACAATCGAGTTATGTGTTCAATATATCTAGATTCAGTTTTATGAGGATTACATTTTTTAACCGACTCCACAACATTCCTATATTCATGCAAACTATATACATGGGATCAAGTTCTACAACCTAAAAAATAAGGAGGAACAAAACACCATTATTGGAGTAGGAGATATAGAGAATAACGATATTAGACCCTATAAATAATCATTAGGATCATAAATTAAATCAGATATACACCTTGAGAGATAATATGATCTTAAGGATCTTTTTTACTAGAACAACACTCATACAAGAGAATAAGATCTCTTGTTTAAAGTCATAAATTTTATCTCTAATTTACACAAAAGGAAATCCAATAGATGTTTAAACAAATATAAACAACATAGAGAAACCTACTAAAGAAATAATTATTAAAAATAAATATGATTTGAAAATAATCATTATGAAACTAGAAAAGGCTTTGGTCAAACTTGTAACAATTCAAGATCTTCAAATAGAGATTAATAATCTAAATAAAAAATAGAAAAAAAAATAAATAAAGGAACAAACAACAATGACAACTTCTAAATCATTTTATCCCAATTAGACAAAATATTTGAAAAATGAGAACTCAAAAGAAAGTCCTAAGAAATCGAATAATAATGAAGAGATTATAAAATTAATCAAGATGTTAAACATTCAATATTTTTTATTAATATTTGGATTATAATAAAAGATTTTATCTTAAAAGTAATTATGCTTCTTCACATGGTTATTGACTTAAACTATATTTTAGATGGATTTATTCCAACCTATTTGAGAAAACTTGAGGAAAACTTAATACAACTAGTGGATCCAAATCTGGTTACTACTAGTCTTAGGTGAAAAATCCAGACTAAGACCAAATCTGGTTGGGGAAATTGATTTCTGGTCTGCATATAGAGAGATATTTAGATTAGAGAGTCAAAACACAAGAATGTAAGTAAACTTATCCTTCTTACCTCACTCACATCATACATTTACGGAGTTTAGTCAAATGCAGAGATCTCGGCGGCGCTCCCCTTACAGCGCCTACCTCTGTGCCATTGTCTCCGCTCTCCTCCTCCTCCTCTCCGTCTCCCTCCTCTACTCCCGTCTCTCCCGCTCCCACCCCCACTCCAACCACTTCTCCCGCCCCTCCCTACTCTCCCACTCCGCCGACCTCTCCGCCGCCGATGACCCCATCGAAGAGCTCGACTTCGTCGATGAAACCCTAGAGCCTCCTGTCCTCCGCCTCAACCCTTCCCCCTATTATTACTTCGATCCCCTCACCGCCTCTATTCGCCGCTCCTTCCTCTCTCCTCCCTCCCTCCGCCAATCCCACACCGACAACAACTTCCCCCTCCGATCCCCCGACCTCGACCCCTCCAAGGCCGCCTTCGCCTCCGACGACATCCCTGTCGATGACGCTGTCAAGACTATGGCCGCCCGCGTCACCACAATCGAGGACGCGCTCCTCCTAAAAAACTCTCCCCTCAGGGAAGGCTGGGGCGACTGGTTCGACAAGAAAAGCGCCTTTCTCAGGAAAGATAGAATGTTCAGATCCAACTTCGATGTGTTGAACCCCCTGAACAACCCCTTGCTTCAGGATCCTGACGCTGTCGGCGCCTCTGGACTCACCAGGGGCGACCGCATTGTCCAAAAGTGGTGGATCCACGAGTTCAAGAAAGTCCCCTTCCCTGGTACTAAGAAGGTTCCGCTTAACATCAATGTACTACCCGCCCCAGTCACCAAAGTAGGCACAGAACGCAGAACTTTGAATCATAATACCGTTAACAATAATAATGATGATGAAATTATTCGGGAAGTTATGAATTCAGGTACCAATGGTGGTGAATCAAACATTCAGAAAGATTCTAATGTCATTGGTGCTGGGGCTCAGTCTATGAAGAATCATATATATGCGGATGGGGATACTTGGGGATACTATCCTGGATTGCCCTTGCGATTGCCATTCAATAATTTCATGGATGAGTTTTTCAGGGTGGGGAATTGTGTTACTAGGTTATTTATGGTGTGGAATTCACCACCTTGGATGTACACTGTTCGGCATCAGCGTGGCCTCGAGAGTTTTCTCTTTCATCACCCTGCTGCTTGTGTTGTTGTGTTCTCTGAGACTGTTGAGCTTGATTTCTTCAAAGATAGTTTTGTTAAGGATGGGTAATTGTCGCTTCTCTAGGTCTAGGTTTTGCTTCCTTGCCATGCAAGTTACTGTGTTTTGAATTTTAAAGACTTGCTTTTACCAGTTACAAAGTTGCTGTTGCTATGCCAAATCTCGACGAGTTGCTGAAGGATACACCTGCTCACATTTTTGCTTCTGTGTGGTTTGAATGGAAGAAGACAGAGTTCTATACCACTCATTACAGTGAGCTTATCCGCCTAGCTGCTCTGTACAAGTAAGTTTTCATGGTTGTCTTGGCTAGTAGGTGGTGATTGCTTAGTTATATGCTTATATTTGTTTAATAATTAGGTGAAGCATTGGACTTGGTGATAGTGTTTAGTTCAGTTTTTCTGTTAATATATATTGGAGTAGGCTGTGACCTGACTGTTGCTGATTACAATGACATTTTTTTTTTCTGTTTTATTAGGTATGGTGGGATCTATCTAGACTCAGATATCATAGTTCTGAAGCCAATTTCTTTTCTTAATAATTGTGTTGGTGTGGAGGATCCTGGTGGCGGAAGTGCTTTGAATGGTGCTGTGATGGCTTTTCAAAGACACAGGTATTGTTACCATGCCCTCTATATTTTTTATTTTCTGAACATGATTTTCAAGGAAGCTATTGAAGTGAGGGTCATGGATGTCCTATTTCTATTCTGTCATGGACTGACTATATTATTAATTCAAGAGTTCTGTTGTTGTTTGTTCTCTTGCATCTGTTTTATACAAACTAATGGTGACAGATTGATCATGTAGCCAAACCTACTCAATGGGATAAGAGTTGGTTTTTGTTAGATACTCTTTCCATAATATCTTTTTGTGTTTAAGTTGGTTTTTATTTGTTTTATATTCCTTCTGAGAATTTATTGAGAATGTGACAATTATGCATGAGCATGAGAAATCATAACATGTGATCATTTCTATCTAATTCAATTTTGTTGTAGCCACTATAACATTCATATGGAGAAGCACAACTTTATCTTTTGTCGATGTCCCTTAAATTTTGAGCACCCTTTTTTTGTGATTCCAACACTTCTTTCTCCTTCAGTGCATAAGCATGGGGACCAAAATATTAGGAATCACCGATGGAATGGAGAAAAGAAAAGGATTGTTTTACTGATTAATTTTACTGAAAATGAGCAGAACAATGTAAAATACCCTCCCCTAGCAGTTTGCCCTTCACAAAGGGTATTCTCTTTCACAACTATGCACTTGATTGGCTGATTCACACAAAATACAATGTCCTTAATGTCCTCTATACCCTTATATCCCCTTATTTATTTAAGTGATCTTGGTGTTGATGAAGTCTTAACTATACTCCTGGCTCTCAAAATGTTCCATTGGGCTTTCCACTGATTCCTATCAACCAAGGCTGCAAAGTTCGTGCCGCTGTCTTTGTACTTCCATTTAACCTACTTTAACTAGTTCCCTAAAGTAGAAGTCTGTTTATTAACATAAATACGGGGTTGAATGAAAGATGCAAATCTTGAGTTTGGAATCCTAATTAGAGATACCTTGAACTTTTAGATGCTACCACAAATTTCATTACAAATATGCATACATTTGAAATATAATGATTAAATTTTTAGATTAGTTTACGGACATTCTGATTTATATGTGTTTCCATGTCTTTTTGTAATCAATTTGAATGTGAGTGATAAATAGGTGCAAATGCAATTAATATAGTGTTGGACGAAATTTGAGATTGACTGTTTGTTATGCAGCTTGTTCATAAAGGAGTGCTTGGAAGAGTTCTATATGACGTATGATGATACCAGTTTGAGAGGGAATGGTGCTGATCTGTTGACGAGGGTTGCACGAAAATATTTGGTAGAGGAGAATAAATCTGTCACACGATTGAAGTTGAAAGTAGAACCCTCTTATATTTTCTTCCCTGTTAGTTCTCAGAACATAACAAGGTAAATTGACATTTGCCTCTAATGATTAGGAATACTGAGTACATTTGTGATGTAGGGTTGATTAGAAATACAAGTGTTTGCATTTTTCTCTGGCTGACTTTATTGAATGCTACCTTGTTTTTTTTGTTTATTTTTTGTGTGCTTGTGTACCTTACCTGAATTAAACTGTAAACAGATACTTTATTGCACCAACAACAGAGACTGAGAAAGCTCAACAAAATGTGCTGCTTGAAAATATCCTGCACAATTCATTGACATTCCATTTCTGGAACAGCTTGACATTTTCTCTCATTCCTGAGCCAGATAGCCTTGTGTCTAGACTTTTGAATCATGCATGTATCCTATGCTTCGAATTACTATGAATGTCAACTTCCACCAATTTTGTCTCGAGATTTCCATTCAGATTGCAGTCCAGAAAACATCGGCAGGGTCTTGTCCATGCAATTGTACAATTTTATTGTATGTTTGTCAAACATTGGGTTGAAGTCCACCTCTAAAAGATAGGTAAGATATACAGAAAATTTTGTAAAGCAAAACTAGGATTATATAATGATCATGTATTATGTTTTAATTATAACTAACAATATCATTACTGCTTGATGTTGATGTAATTACAGTGAATGAGTATCTGATTTTACATTAGTCTCTGAAGATTCAGAGAATGTTAATTATAATTTCATCAATTTTTTTTTTTAAATTGTTAATATCTTCATTTGATATTGCACGTGGGTTCTCTTTAAAAATGGAATGAGAATTTTTACTCCATACGAGATTTGTTTAATAATAAAATTGTTCAATTAGCTAGACATTCTCCAGTCATTAACTAGGTTGGATTAACGTTGCATGAATTAATTATTAGGTCCTTAAGTTTGAATTTCATCATAGATTTATTTGCGCTAAAACAATGACTATGGTTTCTGCAATTTTTCATGACGTATATTTTACCTGTCAGATTGCTCATTTGAATTCTGAGTATGCTTTTCATTTTATTAATTTTTAAAATGTTTTTGAAAAATAATAAAATATTTATAAAAATAAAAATAATACATAGACATCATAATAGTAAATGACACCTGGAGAAAGATAAAATATAAATTTTACTCTTATAACAAAATTAAATTGAAAATATTAAAGTAAATTGATTTCTATTATAATAATAATTATTATTATTATTTTAGATAAAACTTAAATTAATATTATATTACTATATTAATGAATTAATATAATAATTATTATTAGTTTATATAAAAATTGAAAAATAATTATTATTAATATTAAATTGAATTTAGGTTAATAAAAAATAATAAAATTAAAATATTAATATGAAATTTTAATTTAATAACTTAAATTATTAATCAAAATTTTAATGGTATATTAATATTCATAAATTACTAAATTTATTATCATTAATGAAAAAACATTGTAATTAACTATTACTATTAATTTAAATTTATTATTATAAATAAATTTAAAAATTTAGTATTAATAAAAATATTATTAAAATGAATTTATTAACAATATATTACATTAAGAATACATTATAAGTATAGATAAATATACTAGTAAACTAAATTTTTTTATTATTATTAATTTCAATTTATTATTATTAATAAATATATAAATTCATTATAAATAAATTTATTATAAAAATGATATCCATGATTCGTAATATCAACTTTTTTTTTTATTAATATGAATTTATTATATAATTTTTAATTTTTTTATTTAAATTATTATTATTAATCAATATATTAATTTATTATAAAAAATTTTATCATAAAAAATAAATATATAATGCTTAACTTAGTTTTTTTTATTAATATGAATTTATTATATAATTTTTAATTTTTTTATTTAAATTATTATTATTAATCAATATATTAATTTATTATAAAAAATTTTATCATAAAAAATAAATATATAATTCTTAACTTAGTTTTTTTTTATTAATATTAATTAATTTAATTTTTAAATATTATTTATATTAAGTTAGTTGATTAAGTGTATAATATCTAATGTTACCACATGTATTAGTTAACATAAAAATAATATCTTTTATAGAAATTATAAGAATGGGGTATTAGAAGTATATATATATATATATATATATATATATATATATATATATATATATATATATTTTGATTTATTTTTATATATTCATTTTTAGGATTAGATTTCACAATTGTAACGTGTTTTTTTTTTCATGAATTAAGTTATTTCTAATAAAAATATAATATTTTTAAATAAATAATTTGCCCGATGATAATTCTATCCAATCTACATTAAATTAACAAATAATTTTAAAATTATCTTTGTTCTTATATAATGGAGGATGCGGATGAGGACATCCAATTACTATTACAAAAAATATTGAGGAATTGACTTACTACATTTATTACAAATGCAATGTTGGACTTAATAATTGTGAAGTAATTGAGCTTGTTAACAAATTTACAATATCTTTTCGGGTCTTTCAAAGGTTCTTCTTGATTCAGAGGAAGTTTTAGGGGAGGATTTATAAGAGTGTTGTTAGTAGGACAACATTTAAGTATACCAGTATCGATGAGTGTATCAAAAATATATTTTCATTGGATAATGACAATACTTGGTATAAATTGAGCAACTTTAATACATAGAAAATATTTTAATGGATCAAGATCTTTTGTTTGAAATTAATTTTGAATATGAAACTTTAGTCATTGGATACTTTTAGAATCATCACTAGTAATAACAATGTCTTCAATACAAACTACCAAATAAATAGATAAGTCAGGTAAAGAAAGAAGAAAGAAAATTAAATGGTCAACTTCACAACGAGTCATACCAAATTGAATTAGAGTCGAGCTGAAGCAACTAAGCATGAGGTGATTGCTTCAAGTCATAAAGGGAATGTCGAAGTGACAAACAAAAACAAGCATATCTAGAAGAAGTAAATCCTAAAGATGGATCCATATAAAATTATAAAATTATTTTTTTCCAGCAACTCTTCAAGAATATTAAATATCATTAACTACTCACTTCTTGGAACATCATCTGCTCTCATGTATAATATGATCGTGATACTTCAAAAGAAACAATTACACAAGGGTAAGTTAGTATATAAACAAACTAATTATCACTTTATATATTACAATTTCTTCTTTAACTCATCCACACATTTTTTTATTTATCATTTATAACATATTAATAATTCATTAATTCTTAATCAACAATTTCTAAAAAATCTTTTTTACTTAAAATTTTGACTTTAGAAATTTATACTTCTCAAACTATTGTACCTCGAATCCTTACCACACGGGTGCATTCTGAAATCAACTAATTTATTTGATATTATAAATTCTTATAACTAGTTAGACTAATCTATTTTACTCGTAAGCTAATAATAAAATTTTCCATCAATACTTACCAAAATACTTTTATCTATATAAGTAAACTTAAAATATTTCCTATATATATCTCTAATTCTATATATATATATATATATATATATATATAATCATATTTTAACACAAAATCATAAAATTCATAAAATTCTAAATTTTCTTCCTTTATCACTTTTTAACTAATAATCTGGTGAGAAAATTTATAACATTCATTTAATAACTAAAAATAAATTTTCTCAACTTTTTTAAAACAAAATGACTCTTTTCAAAAATTAGTTCTTTTGCCAACTTATTTGTTTAACGATAAATAATCACGTAGCAAAAATTATCCAGATATCATACTTATATAATTATAAGGACTAGTCCTAAATTGACATTTAACATGTAATAAAGTATATTTAGTTACTAAAATGACTAGCTGCATTTTCGACTTTCATGGCAAAATTGAAGAACAATATTCTACTCTCTGAAAGCTGAATTCTGGTAGTGCATAGTAATCCGGTCGCATTATGAAAATAAACTGACAAAGGTATGTTTTTTTGTAATTTTTTTGGAAAAAAATTCAATCATTAACTCGTAAAAAAGGGGTAGTTAATTTTTTTATTTTATGATAATGATGGTATGAGGCCATCATCATTCATTTCATCTGAGACACATGATGAACGATGATAACTATTTTTACTTTTATTTAGTTTTTCTTCCCTCAGAAAGATCAAGAGTTGCTATGCTATCAGATGGAAATTTTAGTGTACTAATGAATGAATGAAAAATAAGGTTGGGAGCAGGTTTTAGGGTTATGTACCTGTGGTTTCAAGATTTACTCTTTCTTGGCGACCACTGGATACAAATCCTTTGCTTGCTTCAGGTTGTACTCGTGGTTTTTTGTCTTCGAAATCCCAGTTTCACTTTCAGACTTCCTTCTATTCAGGTTGCAGTTCACTTTCTATGTGAAGCCTTTCAGTATTAGCAATCAACAGAGGTCTGACCCCGCACTTCTTTACAATGTCCAACCGTTGAGATGGACCCTTAAATTTAAACATGACTCGGACGCTTAAGCTATCGGCATCATAGTACAAGCTTAAATCATTGAAATCTTGTAGTATGGAGGCATTAAAAGAGGGATAGTAGCATATAAATATATGATCTGAATTAAAACCTCTTGGGACTTGCATTACAGTTGTGCAATGGCCAAGAAAGGGAACACTGGGGCCAGAGTCAGAGGCAGATTTCACAAAGTGATAACAATTGATATCTGGATCATACCCTTCTCTGTTCTGTTGGAAACAACCAATTACAAGGCACAGAGCAAAACCTAAGAACATTGAATCAACGAACCACTCTAGAGGAATTTCCATGTCCAGTGAAGAATTTGTGGATTGGTAGCTGAACCAGTCTGGGATTTCAGTTCCTGGCAAACAAATAGAAATAAGAGGACCAAGAGGTGTTCTTTCTTGCAAAGAAGTAAAAGCTGCCTCAAAGGGTGCATCTGCAATGATATTGTTGTGTGACTTTTGGTCCAAGTTTATGCAATTGTAATAGAATGCATATCTATCTTCTATTAAGACATTCTTTGAACTTTGAACAATCTCAAGTGATCTGCAGTCAGCTGCACAAAATGATTGCAGGCATTGTGGGAGCTCAGGTAGAGCTTTGAGCTTCTTGCACTCAATTAAGGTGATCTTTCGCAAATGAACAAGATCTTTGATGCTTATTGGTAAGCTTTCAATATCACATCCACTTACAAACAAATCTTCCAAAGTTGGTGGAAGCTCTGGTAAATACCGAAGCCTCCTGCACTTTGATAAGGCTAGTTTTCTTAGATGTGAAAGATTTTTAATGCTTTCAGGTATGCACTCAATATTGCTTTCACTTAGTGAAAATTCTTCCAAGAATGGTGGAAGCTCTGGTAGAGAATGAAACCTTTTACACTTAACCTGATGAAAGTTCTGTAGTTGAGAAAGACCTTTCATGCTCACAAGATGTGGATCGACTTTACTTTCATTTAGTAATGGAGTTTTCAAAGATGGTGGAAGATCCTGTGGAGACAAAAGCTTCTTGTGGTTAATTAGGGTAAGTTTTTTCAAATGAGAAAGATCTTTGATACTTACAGGTAAACACTCAATATTACTTTCATCTAAGGATAAGTCTTCCAAGGATGGTGGGAGGCTTGGTAAGGACCGAAGCTTCTTGCACTCTGTCAAGGTAAGTTTTCTCAGACTAGGAAGATCTTTGAGGCTTGCAGGTAAATTCTCAACACCGCTTCCTTTTAGTGATAAATCTGCTAAGAATGATAAAGTCCATGCTTCATCCGTATTTGGCCTATCAGAGGAGGATATGAGAGGCAAATCCTCAAGTTTTGGTCTTTCGGGAAAATTCACCATTTTTTTACAGGAATGAAGAACCAAAGTATAAAGCTTGTTATTGCGCCAAACTGATGTTGGCAATTCTTTTATTGATGTCCCTCTCAAATTCAAGTATTCCATGTTCTCCGAAGTCACAGAAAACACTTCAAGAATTGAACAATCTCTCAGATTGAGGCTTTGAAGAGATTTTAAGTGAATCTTGCTGGTAAGACTCTTGAGCTTGTTGCAGTATTCCAGATTCAAGTAAACAAGCATCTTCAGACGCTCCCAAAAAGATTCTGGGAATTCTGTTATTGCTGTTTCTCTCAAGTCTAGGCGTGTCATGTTCTCTGAAGTCACTGAAAATTCATCAAGACTAGAACAGCGTCTGAGAATGAACATTTCAAGAGAAGCTAAGTGAATTTTTCTTGGAAGACTCTTGAGACTCTTGCAGGATTCCAAGTTAAACACAAGAAGCTTCTTGACACATTGAATGGATAAGGGAACATGAAGCAGATTTGTGCAATAAGAAACATCTATAGTTTCAAGATTTGGTGCCTGAGATAAATCTGGGAGATTAGTTAAATTTTTGCTGGCATGGAGGTTAATCTCTTTCAAGCTTCCAAGACTCTGCAGCAACAAAGAGTGAAAAAAAAAAAGACTTTAGTAGCGCAATCATGCAACTTGAGCTGTTGTAAAATGAAAAATTTACCTTGACTCCATCCCAAAGTTTCTCAACATGGCTTTCCATCATGGAAAGCACAACAAGATTGTCAGGACAAAAAGTTGATGGCAAAGACTTGGAAGGGTATCCATCCCATTGTAGGTACACTAATTTATTAGGCAATGATTCGAGACCTGAAGGAAGGTGCAGATTGCATTTCCTACCTCTCCCCATATAAAATTTGAGAAATCTCATATTGACCATCCTTGAGAAAGTCTGATAGCTCAGCGGCAAGACTTTTGTTTGAGACACTTCTAGGATTATGCCTTCAATTGCTTCAGTTCCCTGAAAAACAAAAATTACAAGGTTAGGTAATAAAAAGTATCACACTAACCAGATTTCCAGCATTTTCTAAAAGGGAAGTCAGTATATCTTTCTTACCCTGTTATTTTTCAATACATCATAGACTTCTTTAGGATCCCACAATCGACTACGCCTTCCAGCATCTTTGATAGATTCCTGATGAACAATGTCCCAACCCATTTCTTGTATCAACTTATGCATACACACTTTACCGTCATCAGAAAAAGTTATAAGACCTTTTTCTAGAAGGATCTCTATACCAATATGTGCATAGAAACCACAAATATCTAGTAGCCTTATAACATTTTCTTCATTCTCTCCTCGGAAAAAGCATGCAATGTCCAGGAACATGTTTTTCTGTTCATAATCTAATCCATCATAACTCCATCTCAAGACATTCTGAATTTCCGCATTAGGAACCTTCATGAATTTTCTCATAGCATCGTCCCATTGCTGCTCATTTCTGGAATGGAGAGCTGAACCTAAAACTTTTAAAGCCAATGGGTTTCCATTTGCATGATCAACCGCCTGTTTAGATAGCATTTCAAAGCCCCTTTCAGGATAGGTTTTCCCGAAGGCATACAAACTAAAAAGCTTAACAGCATGATGAAGGGACAATCCCTTGACCTCATAGATTGCATCTACCCCATTGCTAAGGACACGCTTGTCTCTGGTAGTGACAATGACTCTACTACCAGATCCCAAGCAATCATGCTGTGCAGCAAAATATTCAAGTTTCTTTGGATCGTCCACATCATCAAGCACTATCAAAACCTTTTTTTGTCTAAGCCTCCTCATAACCAACATAGATCTTAATCTGGAAGTGCTTGTATGGAAATTCCCATCCTCAAATATCTCAGATAGAAGTTTATTACGTAAGCAATCAAGTCCTTGCTTTTGATATTCTTCCATTATATTTTCCAAGAAGCAACTAGCTTCAAATTGAGACGATAATTTGGCAAATAAAGTGCTGGCAATGGTTGTCTTACCTAATCCACCCATGCCCCAAATTCCAATTATGCGAACTGCTTTTGACCGTATTCTCAATAATGATTCAATAGGAGTAAGATTTTGATCAATTCCAACAAGTGTTTCTTTTACTTCAGTGGGATATATATGATTCAGTTTTTGCATAACATCTCTGACAATTTCCTCAATGAGTTCATGCTCCGTCCTAATATTCATAAGATAATATAAGGTGGAATGTGCATCACAACATAAAGCAAAATCAAATCACAAACATACCTTAAAGTAAATAAAAAAGTGTTTTATAGTACTAGAAGTGAAAAAATGCAATTCATCTTCACATGATGTTGATTTGACTTGTGATATGAGATATTCTACAGTTCCTTCGAAAAATTTAAGGACTTTGCAACTGTTATTGAAAAACTCTCTCTCCCTCTATTTGTCCAAACTCGTACACTTATTGATTTATCTGGGTAGCATAGTCACTCTAATATATAAACTTAATCAGTAATCATTCAAGCAAGAAATAAGAGAGGGATTTCTAAAAGAAAAAAAAGATTTGTTACCTAAAATTCTTTAATTCCCACCCAACTATATCGGCCACTTCAGTGAGAGCAGCTTTCCATTTCTGCAACAAGGCCATGTTGTGTTTAACATCTCTTTTATATTTTTCTAACGCCATCCCATAAGTTCCTGTCTGCTTCCTTACATGGGAAGGGTCAATCTTATAGAACACAGGTATCACAATATGTCCACCGCGTTTCTTGAGTTCAAGTATTTTGACGAGTTCACGCAAGCACCATGTGGAGGAAGCATAGTACTTGGAGAGAACAACAACAGATAGGTTTGAGTGTTTGATGGCTTCAAAAATAGAGGGAGAGATCTCCTCCCCTTTGTGAAGCCTGTTATCTATGAAGGCTTGGATCTTGCTGTGCTGAAAGGCAGCATAGAGATGGCTTGTGAAGCTGTTTCGCGTGTCCTCACCTCTAAAACTGATGAAAACATCGTGTCTTTTGAGAGGTGCTGCAGAAGAGAAAGAGGAAGAAGAGGAAGAAGGCTCAGCTGAAACCATTCTGGGTGGACATGAATGTGTTGATTGTCCAAGTCTTGTGCTGCTTTTGCTACTCTCACCAAGCATACTGTAACTAACTAACTGTTGTTTGAACAAGGTAACGTTGCTCTAACCATGTCCATTTGTTGTCTAGTTGTGTCTATCTGCCAATATGCATGTCAAGGTCAACGACAGCATTGCAAACCACACATATTTATAAATATTTATATTTAGAAACTGGCTATGGAGTTTTGTTTCTCACATATTTACACTTTTTTATCTTCTGCGAGTTCACTGTTAATCTTAGTGAAAGTTTGTTAGTTTTATTATCTTGAATAATTATTAATGCCTGTTATCTCCTGAATGATTTAAACAACAAATGTGTCACACAGCTCTCAAACTACTACTCTTGTTTGTGATTAAATGCGTTCAGAAGTTGAGATAAGTCATAGTTTGTGATTAGAACAGTAATTCAGAGTCATCTATCTAAAGTTTCCGTCAATTTTTACTTGGCATTTTCTTGAGTTTTTCAATTTATAAAAAAATAATAATTTAGCTCTATATCAAAACAAAATTGTTTAAGATTATAGACACGTACCTGTCTTACTATTCTAAAATTTCTCCCAGAAAACACGTTTTTACGAGAATGATGTTAGTCTTTAACGTGGAATTTGACTTTAAGAACTCTTCCGATGTGAAAGAACCTAGAAGCTGGATTAGGGTTAGTTTACAAGTCAAATAATGCATGAATTTTATTAAATTTAATTTTTTTTTTTTTGAAGAAACCATGTTCAATTTTATGTAAAAATGCGTATACACTGAATCAGTTTTGACAAATATTTGTTAGGATTTCCGTACTTTCTTAGAATACTAGATGAATAGTGTTCTTGTACTTGTTTAAGGACATGCTGAATGAACTATTTTTTTGTTTTACTTTCTATTTTCAATTTTGTTAAAGAAATTGTCATTATTTTTTTATATAAAAAATTAAGCAGAAATAATCATGATTTTTAAGGTGATTATATAAAATGGAAATTTGTTCTTAGCTTTTTGGATGTTATATTAAATGACCTCTAGTTTTAAAATATATATCTACCTCTTTTATCAAGTATTTGAATAAGAAATTTTAGAATTTTTTAGGAAATTCAAATATACTGAATTTATATTTCTTTTATATTTTTTAATTATTTGTTTGAATAAAACAAATCAAGTTTATTGAATTTAATTTCTTTTATATAATATTTCGATTATAATTAAATACATAAATTTATTTTAATATTAAATAATAATTTTAAAATATTGGTTGATGATATTTTTTCATTAATATTAATTGATGTTAATAAAAAAATTGTGTTTAACATTAATAAAAAAAATTTGTTAATATTGACAAAGAAAATCTTGCTAAAATAAACTAAAAAATAATTATAGTATATGTTGACATAAGAATAATTCTATTGATATTAGTTGAAAATAAATACGATCAATTTCAATTTATAAGAAGCATGTGTGAATATCAGTAAAAAAATAATAATTTCAAGTTAATGATATCCTAATTTCAGTAATATCTTTAATGAAAGTTGAGCTTAAAAGAGATAATTTTACATAGAATATAAATTTCTTCAATTTTAATACTTTCATAAATTTTTAGAAATTCTTTTTCTTTTTCTACTACAATAAATTAATTAACTATCTACAAAATTTTATATACAGATAAAAATCGGTAGGTAATTATAATATTATTTATTGATTTTACATATAGAATAAATCGGTAAGTAATGATAATATTATCTACTGAATTTACATATAATATAAATCGGTAGGTAATTATAATATTATCTACTAATTTTACATACAGTATAAATCGGTAGGTAATTATAATATTATCTATTGATTTTACGTACAAAATAAATCGGTAGGTAATTATAATATACATATAAAATAAAATAATAGATAATTATAATATAATTTTTTTTATATTCATAATTTTTTTTTAAATAAATTATTTAATATTAATATTAATATTAATAATAATATAATATTATTCTTAATATTATTATTTATATTATTAAAAAATATTATTATTTATATTATTATTTATTAATATTGTTTATATTAAAAAAATAGGAAAGGAAAACCCTAGACCCTCTTTATTTATTTGGTAAGCGGCTATTAAATTTTGGTTGAGCCTTTTCTTATTTCATTTGCCGCTCTGTTCGGTAATCTGGAGCTTTTGATTTCTAGAGCTTTTGATTTCTGAAGCTTTTGATTTGTGGCTATTAAAAGAAAGGTGTCGTTATTTGCCGGTAGAGGTAAATTTAATAACACCATCTTCCTATATTTTTATCATTCTTTTAAGATATGATGAATGAGTTTCCTAATTATGGTAAGCAAAGTAATGTGTGCAGGATTATTTGGTAAAGAAAGAATGGTTTCCTAATTATGGTAAGAAAATGATGTGAAATATGAAGAAGAAATGAAAGGATATGTTAGAAGAAAGGGGAAGTAGTAAGTAGTTCATGAGGGCACATGATAGATGATGAATGAGTTATTTGAGTTTGCAATGTCATAACTACTAAACTTTGAAGGTAAGAATTAAATATAATGTAAATTAATATATTGTATTCTATATTACTATTTAACCTATAACAAATTTTGTATAATTAATTTTTCTATTGCAGATTTTTTCCATCCAAAATTGCATCAAAGGCCATCACAACAACCATTAAGCAGCAATTTTCTGAGCCATGGCTTACATGGGGAGCAATCCCAAAGACTGATCGGGAGATGTTTTTCCAACGATTTAAGGTATAAAATATACTCTATTTTAACTTGTTAATGGTTACAAATATTGTCTGAATTAGCTAATATTTTTATATATAATTGTTTTTTTAATGTGTATAGCTTATGATTGTTTTATTGTTTTTATACTTGAGTAGAGGAAGCTCAAATGGAATCCTGAAGATGAACATTTAATAAAGAGAAATTTTCATTGTAGAGCTTCTCATAGACTATCAGAGATGTTTAAGGAAGCTCGCAAAGATGGTAAAAAACTAGATTGGATTGGAAATGTTGTTTGGAATAGTCTCTTGACTCAATGGAACATGCCTTTGTATCGCACAAAGTGTGATACAGTTAAGAAGAATAGAGCCTCTGAAAAAGGTGGAAGTTTGCACACAGGTGGTTCAATCAGTGTCCATGAACACGCCATTCGACTGGTATGAATACAAAAGTAATGTATTACTTTTTTGAATATATTTTTATAACCATACTCGGTTTTGTTTGTAGAGTCAGGAACTTAGTCGCACTGTACATGTAGATGAGATTTTTCAACAAACACATATAAGAAAGAGTACTGGTCAATTTGTCGATGAACGATTAAGACGGACTCATGTAATTCATCTATTTTCATTTTTTAATTGTTGAAATTTTTTTTAATTATATTATACAACTAAAATAACATTTGTTTTTACAGGAAAATTTTGAAAGTCATTTTTCACAAGCATTATCTGAATCTGCATCTTGTGTTGGTGGTTCACATTCTACTCCTTTAACTCCAGTTGAAGAAGATAGACTAAGAAATAGATGTTGGTTAGCCGCTGTAGGTGGAAGACATAAGAGTCAGGTGTATGGTGTTGGATATGTTGGAAACTGTGAAGATGGTGTTGATAATTTTCTATATCTAACAGAAACTTGTTCTAGTCAGTTTGCTGATTCAGAAGAGATTACCCGACTAAGAGAACGATTATCAACTAGTGAGGCACAACTATCAAGCTGTGAGGAACAAAATCGCCTAATGAGTTCACAATTTCAAACATTCCTTGGTGCAATAATGCAATTCCTACCACCACATGCAGCAGCAGCAGCTGAAAATATAATTCAACAAACTAATGTTCAAGAACACAATGGCCAACAACAAGTAGATCATGATCAAGAACTGAATCCTGAGCAACAACAAGGTGGTCAACAACATGATAACAATTCTACTAGAGGATATACTGACTATTAGTAGGTTGAGGATGTTTTATGAGTTATTTGAATGAACAGTTGAACTGTTCTTTTAAGTGTGTGACTTTTATTAACATTTTATGTGAATTGTTTTTACTTTAATGTCCTGTACTTTTATTTTATAAAGTTTGTTTGACCTAAATTTATAATAGAAGTTTAGCTAAAAAGCAAAAATGTAGCTTTAATGATGCCTTTCAATTTGTATATACAGGATCTATATGTTTATTATACAGGATTATAAGTACAGGCGGTTGTTACTTAGTATGTTTCAAGAATTTACCTACGGAATTTTCCGTAGGTAATTTACTTATGGAATTTTGCCATAGATACTTTATCTACGGAATTTTCAATAGATAATTTACCTATGAAATTTTGCCGTAGATACTTTACCTACAGAATTTTTCATAAGTACTTTACCTACAGAATTTTCAGTAGGTTTTTACCTACCGATTATTCAATAAGTATTTCAAGAAATTATCTACGGAAAATGTTGTTGATATTTACCTACAGCTGAGTCTGTACGTATCGTTAACTACGAAAATTTTACCTACAGATTTGTTGTTATAGAAAATCCGTAAATAATAACACATTACCTACAACTATATTACATTACCTAACAACATAAATTTATTATAAAAACATTTCAAATTCTCTATAAAAATAAAGTACAATATAAAATTATGCACTCAAACATACTATTATGTTTTAATTAATAACTTTTAAATCATTTGATATCCACATCCATTATATTTTTAACAAATAATATTTACTTTCTTTATATTTTTAATTTTTAATAAAGTAACATCTATCTCTTTTATTTTATTTTATTTAATATCAAATATATTTTTTAAAATATTATGAAAATATATTATTTAGAATAGAGAATAATTAAGAAAACAAGAACTTATTGATTAAAATGATTTTCTTGTATCTTTTTACTAAATGGAAATCTCTTATTTGTAGGTACAAATATAATTAAAGATGATACAACTCAAAGATTACGCGTGCTTAAGAAAGTTAAATATGAAATACACAAAGTAAATGGACAATCACCAGAATATTTATTCATAACATTCTTACTTTGATAAAATTTTATTAGAAAGAACCTTATGGGATAAAAGCCTAGTGAAGGAAAAAGAGTTATTCATTCTTCAATAAATTATCATCTACTTCGTTAAAAGCCTTATCAAGAAAATCTAGTGGAAAAACCATGGCAAAGCGAAAAAAAGGGATGAACTTATTTTTTTTTACCAATCATGCAAAACAAAGTCCAATCTTGTATACTAATTGCTAAAAAAGACAATTACTTTGGACAAATGTATGGTAAATTCTTATTTGAAAAAATATATCACCTTTTTTTTTAAGATTACAAGTGAAAAATAATTTTAGAAGAATATGTTTTGTTTTGTCTTCTTTAATATATCGTTCCTTTAATTAATATATATATATATATATATATCATTATTAGACTTGTAAAAATAGTTTGACTTGATAAATTAATCCAAAAATGTGTAAAACAGATTAGATTAAACCAAAAAAAGTTATGACATAAATTGAATTGGTTCATTTTTGCCTCGATTCATTTAGTCTATGACATAAATAAATTTAGGTTGGGTTGGTTTGTAGGTTATTAGTCGACCCGTTTTATAAAATAATAACTATATTTAAAAAAAATCATTTTATTAAAATAATAACAAAATTAATTTAGTATAAATTATGTGATAGTGTTTTCTTTGTTGATGAGAACGAGGGTAGATTAATCTATATTGAATATCACGAGTACGAAGGTAGCTATCATACTAGAGAAAGTTTTTTGCATTGTCTAATTGGATGTTTTTAATTTTAGTATTTAATTTTCTTTTCAACTAAATATTTAAAGTGTAAAAAAATAATGAAAGCTTGTGGTTCAAACTGCAAAAGATAAAGTTAAGTATATCTAAAATATGCATCAACAAAGGTGATATAAAAATGGGCACCATTCATCGAAGCAATAGAGAAAGATCCCTAAATATCTATAAATACAAATTCAAGAGGTTTGGAATAGATAGTGGTGGATAATGGATATGGGAGTTGGTGAGCTTATATGAATCACAAAATGATTGAAAAGAATTTATAGTTAAATTGCTTGATCTCATTACGTTTAGAATATTTTAAAAAGAGCATGGTCAAGATGTGCATACAAAATCTGAGATGACAAGGAACCATTATTCATAACAATATGATAAACATGTAATTCATGTATGGGTTGAAGAGGGAGAAACACATATAATCTATCTATAAGTTTTCCTTGAACGATTATCTCCTTGAAATCTCAATTTTTAACATTACAATGATTAGAAAAAAAAAATTAAAATATACATTATTATCCTTTGCAAACTTGGCTACGCTTAAGAGATTTTTTTGTTATAAATGGACATGAAGAAGATTATTTAAAACATGTTTATGATTGTGGAATAGAAAAACTTATAGAACCAATATTAAGAATGTGCAAACCTTACCCATTACCTATTTTGACCTTATATGATCCATTGTATAGTGTTCTTGAAGTAAGATTGGTGTTGTCATTAGTAATATGATGAGAGGCTCCAATATTAGAATACTACAAGGGTTTCAATATAATTGATGGATTAGTAAAGATAATAGTATCTTGATTTGGAAAATCAAAAGTTGATAGTTGCAAGTTGTTAGCTTAAGCATTGACTTGACTTTGTTGATTATATCGAAACCAACAATCAAGGACAATGTGTCCAAGTTTCCAATAAATTTGTCATATTATTTTGGTGTTAGGCCAAGATTGCTATGAAACTGATTATTGGTCTAAGATTGTGAATTTTGTTGATTTCTGATGTTATTCTTGTTAAAAGAATGTCCTCCTTTATTGTTTGAGAAAGATCAATCATAAATTTTTTGTCTCTATTGTTGTAGTTACTATTTCTAGATTAACTTGTATAAGTTGTTGTTCAATCTTCTTTGTTTATCAAATATCTTTTTTTAACCAATAAAAGTGTTTCTATTTCTTCAACTCTATAAATATCTAATGAATCCATCAACTATTGTCAGATGTTATGGAGATAATGAATCCATAAATTCATCCAAAAATCTATTAAGAATAGCTTTTATGTGTTCTTTCTCGGTTATTAGAGATCTAACTACTTTTAATGTATCAACGATTTTCTTCAGGTCATACAAATATTCGATAATGCTTTTATCTTTCTTGGTAAGCGAAGTTTAAGTTTGAGTTTCTTGATTTTTACACATGTGTAACTAAAAAAAGTAGACATGTAACTTTTTTTAAAATTTAATATGTTATGATTAAGTCAACCATCTTTGTTAAGATAGGTGTTTTCATTGAGTAAGAAGTCAAGTTACAAGAAGTTGGTCTTGTTCCTCATACTCAAGAAATTCTTTATTCATTATATTCTTGGTTTCATCTACAAGTGTTTTAGGTCTAAGAGGGATCTTGTCTCCCTAAAGAAAGTGTAAGAATTTTAATTCTTTGATCAAAGCAAAGACTTATTGTTGCCATTTTAAAAAAATTCCATCATCTATATCAAGGATAATTGGTGTTATGAAGATATGTAATATAAAAGAATAATTAGAAAATAAAAAATTAAACTCTATATACACGAAAATGATGAATAATAAATAAAGATGACAAAAATATGAGTAAAAAATATTAGCTCGATAAAATAAAAAAATAATATAAATAAAAATCAACATTAAATTTTCATTATTTAACCTTAATTGCATGCATGATTTGTATATATAAATAGAAGATTTATGCAATAAAAAATAAAATATAACTACAAAACAATTAAATTTTCATTATTTTACTAAAGTTATACATGATTTATATATATATATATATATATATATAGAAAGTTCAGATTTAAAGTTTGTGTTGGGTGTTTAACAAAAAGGATGTACATTTATCATCTCCCATAAATTTATATACCTAAATAAAAAAAAATCATTTTATATGTGAATCATATTTCAGAAATCATTTATTAATGAGCATTATTTCTAATTATTAATTAAATTCCAACTATTCTTAATCAGGTTCGAAAAAGTAGTTATAATGTTATTCGCAGAAGCTAAATATAACATGTTATTTTAAATACCGAACTAATATCAATTTATTGAATAATAAATATTCTAACTCATTTATAAATAGTTATTGTTTCACGTTTATTTATTTTTTAAGATTAAACTATTTATCTACTGCATATTTTGAGAGAATGTAATTTAGAAACATATATATTTGTATTAAAATGGGAGTTTAGTATAATATTATTTTTGTTATTATATTAAAATTGTATCTTTTATTAATATGTTTTTTATGACTTATGCTTCGAAACGAAACTTACTTAAAATGTTGAAACGTTAACGTGAGAATATTGTACAACAGAAACCAAAATAATAATAGACATTACAAATAATCTTTTAACGTGAGTTTTAAAATACGTAGCTATTATGAAGCTTCCATGTCTAACAATCTTTTCGTCTATTATTTAATGTTAATGTTTGTCAATTTGTATCACCGAATGTCTGAATTCATCGAATGATGTTGTGTCCGAGATCATTGCCACGCTTCAAAAGCACCTTTCCACTTTCTGACTTTTGTCACAACTACTACCACTTGCAAGGTACGTTTCATCAACCAACCTACCTATGCTGGGAATTCTTGCTGTCAAAATTGTTGGTTCTTATCAAAACTATCTGCCTTTTGCTTAGGATTAGGAAATTAATTTGTTGAACAAGATAATTGTTTCTACTACGGTATATGCTTGTTTGTGAGTTTCGAATCCTTTACGTATTTGTTCGTGGCATGATACATGAACTACAGCGAATTTCTTCTTGAACTAAATTTTGTTTTGCTCCATTCTTTACTTTGAAGATTTGTTGCTGTTTGTGATTGGTTCGTAAAATATATTCTGCTTAGCATATAGTTGGGATGGCACGATCTTCATTGGATGAGATATCAGACTCTGGTGCATTTGTGAGATCTGCTTCCACTTTCAGAAATTGGATTTCAAGGGACCCGAATTCGCAGTTTCCACCGGAATCAGGGAGGTATCATCTCTATGTATCATATGCTTGCCCTTGGGCTTCTAGATGCCTTGCATACTTGAATATCAAAGGACTTAACAAAGACATCAGTTTCTCGGTTAGTTAGTAGCCTCAAACTGAGTGTTTTTTCAACTAGAAAGAATGCATGCTTACTTCATTACGCGATTTCATATCCTGCGTGTTCAATGATCAGGCAGTCAAACCCATCTTTGAAAGAACTAAAGAATCAGATGAGTATAAGGGGTGGGTTTTTCCTGATTCAGAAACTGAGGTTCCTGGAGCTGAACCTGATAGGTTGAATGGAGCAAAGAGTATTAGGGAGCTTTATGAAATTGCAAGTACAAACTACACTGGAAAGTACACAGTTCCTGTATGAAGATATATACTGGCTTCTTTCTTGGTTTTTATGATTTGCTTTGCTTGTAGATGTTTATTTTGTTGCCAACTGATGAATTTTGATCTGCACAGGTGTTGTGGGATAAGAAACTCAAGACAATTGTTAACAACGAGAGCTCCGAGATAATCCGCATGTTTAATACTGAATTCAACAATATTGCAGAAAACCCCTCTTTGGACTTGTATCCCGCAGATTTAAAGGACTTAATTGATGATACCAATGAGTGGATATACGATAGTATAAATAATGGTGTTTATAAGTGTGGTTTTGCTAAGAAGCAAGAACCTTACAATGAGGCATGAAACTATTTTTAACCTTTTTCTAGCAACTGTTGGTAGTTTAATGTTTCCACTTGTTTAAAAACTGCTGTAATCAGGTGATTGTGACAGTTTATTTGGTCCTTCCTTTCTGCAGTCTGCAAGAAAATTGTATGGAGCTTTGGACAAATGTGAGAATATACTAAGCAAGCAACGCTATATATGTGGCAACACACTCACTGAAGCAGACATTCGCTTGTTTGTCACTCTTATTAGATTTGACGAGGTAAAGTGTGCGTGTGTGTGTATTACAGGGTATCTATTAGACATTTAGAGATATCTGATGTGTTTCCCTGTTACTTGTATTATGCAATCATTCTTGGTACAACACAAGAACAAAAACAGAAAGAATGCAGAGAAAAGAAACAAATTTTGAGTCAAGTGAATTATGTTTATTCACTACAAATAAACCCTTTTTATTAAGCTGAAGTGTCAGAAAAAAGAAAAATAATTTGCTAATCGAATGTCAAATTGGACAGATTCCTAATAACAAATAAAGTATTTCCTGAAGATATCTAACAGATACCTAATATCAAGCAATAAAAAGATAAAATATTTCCTAAAGATTTGGTCCAATGACCACCAGAAGTCCTTTCCTAGCAACCCTGGGTCACGTTTCAAACACTCTCCTCCTTTCCTTAGAAGTTGCAGAGGCCTAACTTGTTTCTTAAGGCTATATAAATTTAGTATTTGGTAGAGCCTTAGTTAAAATATTTACAACTTGACCCTCGGTCTTGCAATAAAGGAATTAATTTCCCCAACCTTTTGTTCTTCTCTCAAGTGATACAAATTGATCATGAAATGCTTAGTCTTTCCATGAAAAACAGGATCATTTGATATTCCAATTGCAACTTGATCATCTGCACGAGTCTGTGGTGGCTCATTTTACTTCATATTTATATTTTCTAGAATTTTCCTCATCCAAATTGCTTGATTTACTATATCATTTGCTCCTTTTATATTAAGTTTGTCTCCTTTAACATGGAACATCAGAAAAGCAAACACAACAACAACAAAAAATAGATTCTATAAATCTGGTTTGTAGCCAAACCAGGCTTCAAATGGTTTTTTTTTTTGCAAAACTCTGGTGATTATTCAACCAAAAAATAGTATTCTCAGCCTTTGCCCACATTTTGTTTGAGAACTCCTTCTCCTGCAACATAGATCATAACATCTCCATAATACTTTGATTGTTTCTCTCGCTCACACTATTTTGTTGTGGGGCATAAGGTGTTGTGAGTTGGTGTAATACCCTCTTCTTCGCAAAATTTGTCAAGTGTCATTTTTATATTTTATCCCATTATCTGACCTTATTGTTTGCAGCCTACAACTACTTTGACTTCTCCACCAGTATACTTGAAAGATGATGTGATTTGAGGTTTTTCAACATTCATGTGTACCAGCTGCAGCTTGTGCATTGTTCTCTATGCTGTTTGAGGGAATGGAATAGTCTTCTTGTTTGCCTTATTGACAAGTCACACAGTCAGTTAGCTTGTCTTTGAGCAATCATACACCTTTTACCAAATTATGTTTCTGCATGTCCAAAAGCCCAACATGACGGATAAGCCCTAGGCTTTTGTGATCATTGCATTGCTTACAATGCTTGAAAGTGCTCTCTGTTCTTCCTCCATTAGATTAGAGCCGAGCTTTTAACTCTCATTTCCACTTTGAATATATCTATACCCATTGTCATCTTTAATTAACCACCAATATCATTTGTTTTCAGATATGACAGTAGAACCTTTTTCAATCAGCTTTCCAACAATAAGGTTTTGGTCAATGTCAAGTACATATAAAGCATCAGCCCTTGATTTAAATAAATTCACCAGTTCCAATTTTTACTTTGGACACAACAGTTTTTCTATCCCTGTAAATAGCTTTTGGTCATTGGTCATGTAGTTTGTGCAGCCAGGTAAAAATCGGCCATGAATCACTAGAATTATTAAATGCTCTGCGTCCAAGCTTACCTCAGTTTCCACACTCAACATTAGGCCTCCACCGACACTTTCTTTGTGGGTGATTCCTCTTTTGTAGTATGGACATGATTGATAAATCTCATCCTTATTTTGGTTTTTGTTGTCATTGTACTCTGTCACTCTTCTACTCATTGATGTTCTTCCTTCTTCCTAACCTTTTGTCTAAGCTTGAAGAGCACCCTCTTTAGATTGTTCTTTTCTCATCATTCTCCGTTTTCTCTGTTTTTGGTGTTATACTTTACTCTGAATTAGACTAATGAAAATAAATTATCTCAGTTAGTTCATTGTTTTATAGTGGCTATTGATGGTGCAAAAAGTAAACTTTTCAAATATCTACACTACTCTTATTTTAGAAATCGATGTCACGCATGTACTCTTCTGCTTTCCCATTTTGGGGCTCATTTTTGGAATCTATCCATTCCAATGTTCTGAAATCTGACTGTTGAGTAATTGACCTTTTGTTATAATTGTAGGTTTACACAGTTCACTTCAAGTGCAACAAGAAGTTACTGCGCGAATATCCAAATCTTTTCAATTACACTAAAGACATTTTCCAAATTCCTGGCATTAGTTTCACAGTGAACATGGAACATATAAAGTTGCATTACTATGGAAGCCATCCTTCTATTAATCCGTTGGGTATTGTTCCTCTGGGGCCAAATATTGATTATTCCGCTCCTCATGACAGAGAAAGGTTTTCTGCATAGGTGGTTTCTTTTGTTGTTCTATAATTGTAAGAATTTTATGAGAAATTTTCTGTATCTTCTAAGTGAATTGTTTTGTTGAAAAATCGCAGAAACAACAATACTTTGTTGAAAAACGTAATTTCCAAATAAACTGAGACAGGTATCTGACTGTGAGTATACCTCATGTTAGAAAATTTCTTCTGTGATCAAGCTTCGTTGATTCCTTTGTTTGTTAAAACTGCTTGAATTGTAGCCAGACATGTACCACAATGCATATGATTGCCTAAGTAATTTCTTCACCAATTGGTGTGACTTATACGTTGCTATGACATATTTTGTAAAGGAACTTGATCGTTTATACTAAGTAACACTGTATTACACGATTCTAAACTGTGATTTATACGTTCTTCAAATGTAATTAGTTTAAAGGGAGTAGGTTGAAAGTAGCAAATAAAAAGAATAAATCTAAGACAATTCGAAAATGAAATATTCAATGAACATACAATAATATTTGAAAATAAAGATGACATGATAAAAATAAGAACATTTTTTTAATTAATCAAATATGAAACAAAGATGAAGAGGTATCAATCAATAGCAATCAAATCAGAGATTAAATATAATTCATCTACTATCATAAAAAATAAAAAAAAGTGAACTAGTATAAAAAAGAAATTAACTCACTTTAAATATTTTTTCATTTCATAAAACTTGAGATTTCACCTAATTGTAACTTTTCAAAAGAAAATTACAACAATACACTTCAAAAACATTAGTTAAATTAGTCCTTTAACAATATTTTTAATCAAGCATATGTAGTACTTTGGGGTTTGCTTTGATTTTGTATTAAAAATCACTCCAAACAAATATAAAAATTAATTGTGATTTGATTATGTTAGATCTTAATTAAGAAAATTTGAATCAATATTTTATGATTTAGTTTAGACTGTTTTTTTATTTATTTTTATAAAACTTTGAATTAAGTTGTATTAAAATATTTTACGATTTATATATTTTTTATGAATTTATTGTTTTTCGACTTTATTCTTTTGTTTCACAATTTCTATAAATTTGAGAAAAATGAAAAAAAAAAAAAAAA